>VXCM01003145.1:0-101896 GCA_014773175.1 Lucifuga dentata | reverse complement strand
GGAGGCAGATGATTCGCTGTGGTGACCCCTGAAGGGAAAAGCCGAAAGGAAAAGAAGAAGAAGAAGCTGTGATGGCCGAGTGGTTAAGGCGTTGGACTCGAAATCCAATAGGGTTTCCCTGCGCAGGTTCAAATCCTGCTCACAGTGTTAAACAGAATTTAACTGCTGTTTAAAACCCACTCATCAGGAAATACTGTACATGAAGTGTAATTCACTTTAATTAATGATCATGCTAAGTGCTCTGAAAACTACAATTTAGTTCATAATCTCTCCAAAACAAATTTACTTTTACTTTCAGACTTCTACTTTTACTTTCAGGTACTCTGTCCACCACTAAAGCAGTTATGGTTGAAAGAGAAACTGTGTGCCGTTATCTCCTTTTGCATGATTCATTAGTGATTAGCAGCCCAGTCAAGATTTTAAAGACAAAGCAAAGTCTCAAAATTAACATGGTATAAACATGGTGACTCTCTGGACATCATGTCATACAACATAATTCTTCTGAAGCATACTGAGGCCTCAAAGGCTACGAAAAGGATGAGAAACCTGTCATAAAGAACATGCATGAACATATCTGCAAACTGCATACAAACAGGAGTTTTTGGACATTCATATGGAAAAAAATCTGCAAAATATTGACTGTCTCTGAAGAGGCAGACAGAGATCAAACACAGACACCAAGAGCCATTATAAAGACAGAAATACTAAACTGTAATAATAGAGCAATGGTTCCTAAACTGTGGTACGAGTACCACCAGTGGCACTAATTTTGGACTTGCTGGTTGCCATCCATGATTGTGGCTTTGAACTAGTTCAGCACTACTCACCTAAGGCTTTAGCTGGAACCGTTTCGCCTCAGAAGATGACGTCATATCAGCTGCGGCGGATTCTTTTGATAGTCAAGAAAAGGATTTTGATGAAACTGGGATAAAATGTCGCCATCGTTGGGAAACGTCTGTCGAGATTATTGGAGATCCTGTTAAAACATAAATACAACACCGCTGAATTACAGCTTTCTATTGTAGTCTTTATCAATCAACCTTTGCCAATAATTGTTCTATGATTTCTCTTTTTATGTCACATTTTAAATATTTCATCAACTCAAAAGTAAAATCACGTCAAATTTTCTCATCTAACTAACTATAAAGGCAGAAATTTCTGTCTATGGCACCAACATCTCTAGAACCCGGCACTGTCTGAAGCTGAAATTCAGCAGGTTTATTGATCAGGACCCAAAGACGTGCAGCGTCACATGTAAAGTTGTTTGGATGAGCGGTTCTCAAATTGAGCTGTGCTGGTAAAAACTAGTCCATGTGGCAGGATATGCTCTGGGCAGGCTGCAGCGCCCATAAAGTCCGCCCTGGTCCGAACAGGAACATTTTCAACAGGCACTGCACTAGCAATTTCCTAATATCGAGTTTGGTTTTCCTATGATCGTGAAATAATTAACTGGCGATCATGAGAAAACATTTGATGAGTGATTCTGTTCACAAGATCCCAAAATAACCAGAAAGCAAAATAACAAATGGCGTCATTGTGATCTTAAGCAAATTAAAGTTTATGAGAAAACAAAAATGTCTCTTAACCTATGTCCTCCTGGTGAACGGTCATCAGAACATGACTTCACATTAAAAAAAAATACATCGTTGTTAGAAAGTGTATATATTTTTCATCATAATCCTTAAAATTATGTATTACTTCTATGATGGAATAGATGGTCTCAAAAAAAGTCAGTTTTTCATTAAATAAGATAAAAGACTGTTAGAAAGAAGAATTCCCAAAGATGAAGAGGAGCGTGAAAACCTTTATTTGAATAAAAAGATAATAGGCTTCAAATGTGAAGAATGTGATGGAAAGTGGTTTTCATAAAGCAACATTTCTAATAGTTTAACAACAGCCGAACAACAACAACCTATTGCATCGCCTGCACAAATTCTAATGATGAACCATTGTGTGACTGGGTTACCAAGACGAAAACGTGAGTTTTTCATTCTGTTGGAGCCCCTCCATGCTCCTCTGTGAAAACCTGAGTCCTTATCGCCGCCACCTTTCAATTACCCTGTCTGGCTCTAAGCCGCTTTTCTGTTTGCTTTCATTCTTTTCATTCAGTGGAAGCTCTAATGGCCTTCAGCAGCCTCACGCATTACGTTTGCACCATCACCATAAATGTGTTTACCTCTGTCCATTTCATTACTTTTATGGTTTGGAGTCAATATAAAATGAGGCAGTAAAGGCCCTCAGAATCCTGACTGTAAACGGGCTTGTTTCTGGAACACAAAAATGTCAGTTATGGGCTTTTTTTTTCTTAAATTTGAGTAGGTGGTGGTGAAGTATGACTCAGCTGTGTGATGATACATGGAATGATGCTTTCATGCTGTGGAGAAAATGCTCACTAGACTACATTTATGATGATGTTTTTCAGGACGGAGCAACATGTTACCAGCCCTCATCAGTCCTAAAGGACGCTGGGAGACTGGAGCATCATCAACTGAGGATACAGACAATTCAAGTAAATTTCTTTCCTCCTTAAAGGACTATAGCGATGATTTTGCATGTTTAAGTCCAATTAATACTCCCCGCATAGGTTTCTGACAGCCATTTTCCAAAACATAAAACTACATTTTAATTTTGCCAACACGAATTTGACAGCAAACAAAACATTTTTAGGCTAATTAAAGTATATGTACCAAATTTGATAAAGATTGAATGAGAAGTGGTGGGAAAAAATTTACTCAAGATTAAATGATTCATAAATGGCCAAAGGCTGTTTCTATCCACTCCAGAAACTCTTTAGTTTTTCATTAGCCTATAGCTTGCCTTTTTGTGAAATTTTATTGAAATCTGTTGGGTAGTTGCCAGTTAAGAGACACATAAACAGGCAACCTCACCAAAAATCTCTTTGCTTTCTTAGCAGAGGTCATGAAAATCTAATTTTGCTTTATGTTCCTCCTGAAGTTTCCTGTGTTTATTGTGATCTACAGGTTCCATCAGCTTAGAGGTGAAGGAGAATCAAGACAACAAAAATCAAGTCAACCATGACCTGCTTCAAAAGTATCATCCATCAACCTTCTGCACAACTTTCCCCAGACGCCAAATAAGTTCTCTGAAGAGGAAGCAGCTGCTGGTGGACGGAAAAGACCGGCTTCTCTACCAAACTCGCTTGACTTGTCAAAGAATGGCCTGGGCTGTCACACAGAAGAATGCTGTGGTGCAGCTGAATGAGCTACGACCCGGCCTGCGGTACGAAATCGTGTCAAAGACGGGCCCGCTGCACGCTCCGGTGTTTTCTGTTGGCGTGGAGGTGAACGGTCTCCACTTTGAGGGCAGAGGGCCGACAAAGAAGCAAGCCAAGCTGAGGGCGGCAGAGCTGGCTCTCCGCTCCTTCATCCAGTTCCCCAACGTCTCCCAGGCTCATGCCGCCATGGCGAACTCCACCAGCACGCCAGTGGATTTTACAGCAGATAAACTGGACTTCCCTAACATGTTCCTCAAAGAGTTTGAGCCATCGCTGCATGAAAACTGTGATCGCCTTCAATGCAACACAGCAAAAAAGGAACTCTTCTCCAGCATTTTCAACTACAGACGACTCATTCGACTCACGCTGGACTTGGTCTCCTCAGCAAATCCAAAAAGACAACCTCTGAGCACTTCCTTCTTAGAGCGCCTCAGTCCGGTGCCGCTGCTAAATGAGTTGCGACCGGGCCTCAGGTACATCTGCCTGTCAGAGAGAGTTCACGGCAGGCCAACGAAGAGTTTTGTTATNACCGGGCCTCAGGTACATCTGCCTGTCAGAGAGAGTTCACGGCAGGCCAACGAAGAGTTTTGTTATGGTGGTTAAGGTGGAAGGGAGGATCTTTGAGGGGTGTGGCCACAGCAAGAGACAAGCCAAGGCTCAGGCGGCGGCAGCGGCCCTGAAGTCTCTCTATAACATAAGTCTAGGGCCAGAAAGGAAGCTAACGGGCCTCCAAGCCAGCAGAGCCAAAAATCAGCTACCTCAGGTGAGTCGTCCACTTTCTGTTTTACCACCAGGGCTGTCCCTAGCCTTTTTTTTGGGGGGGGGGGGCCTAGGCAAGGTTTTGCAGTACGTTTACATGCACACTTTACTCAAGATTATTTGTCTGTCAATTCATGCAGCAATGCAAGTAAAAACATAAACACGGATGGAACTGATTCTGCAGGTTGTTGAATATTCATGAGGTCTTGCATAATTGGAGTATGACGAGAGTCTGCCAGGTGAGGAAATGTGTGCAGAGGTGACTTACTCTGATTACAATGTTCACATTCCTGAATAAATCGATTTAATAATTGGATTTGCATTACAGTATATAAACAGTATATACTGTATACAGGAATACTCAAATAATTTTGCCTTGGGGCTAATTTTGCAAAATGAAGGCAAGTCAGGGGCCAGTGGGAAAAAAATCGCAAACTAGTTCCTCTACCTTCCTCCAGAAGCTGCAGGTTAAATTTGTTTAGATTACTAGTAATGTGAAATCACAAAGTAACACAGACATGAAATCTTGGTCTTGTTAAAACCTGGGAGCAAAGATCTTTTCTGTTCTTGTGTAAATGAGTGTTAGCATGTTTTGTCTCATAGCGGTGCTTGATGTTAGCAAACTGCGACTGTTGTTTGGGCAGATTTAACACAGTGGTTTAGCATTAGCACGAGATGCTAATAGAAAAGCGTAGTCCTCTGTTCATTTTGTGTTGAATTGTCTGTTTTCACAATCAACTTTTCTCTTTTTTTTTGCTAGAAGTACTTATTTTTGTTTGCTAACAGTTGGGTTTATGAAAAGCTGCTTCTGGTTAGCTTGTTAGCTTGTTTTTGTGGGTAAAACTTGTGAGCACAGAGACAACAAACATGCATCTAAAACAGTCAGTGTTCTCCAAGTTTATGAAAATAATGTGTAAGTAAATTATTATTTTTCTAATTCCATAAATTTCTTAAATAGTATTTATTTACTGATATTTCATTTGGGATTTAAATGACTTTTTTTGGGGGGGCCCACCATTATTGTGATGGAGGACCGAATGTGGCCCTGGAGCCGGACTTTGAGTCTCTGTTGGTGTCCTTAGAATAAGTTGGAGCAGAAATGATGCTACAAAATGGCTAAATTTACCCAGAATCCACTGTTTTAGGAAATGCCATTTTATATTTTAAACATGAATTTCCCCTCAGTTCCAAATAACTCCTCTGGCGTTTTATCATCGAGTCGTGACACAGAATTCACCCTGTATCTGTTCAGCTTACTCCAGCTCTCTAAACGGTCTGGATAAATGGCTCTGAGGTGCACCGTATGCTACCAAATGAAGTGTGCCACACATCAGCATGGCCATCATGTCCTGAGGCCTGATGGCTGGATGAGGTCTTGTACGCGCATCCATAGCATCTAAACAGCTTCATTATGTCTCTAAGCCTGCGAGAATTGCTCTTGATGCCTTTCGCTGTTGCGCTTTATGAATACAAGAGGATTTTTCTTCCACAATCAGCTGACGTGAGTGGCTGAGCCTGACGTCTGTAGTGGAGAACCTTTCCATCATTCAGCTGCGAAAAGGAATGTAAAGCTGAGAGAAAATGCGGACATACAGATACTTTATTAAACCCTGAGGGCGTCTGATAAGAGAATCCAACTTCGAAGGAAATGACAATAACTGGACTGTGATACTCTTAATGTGAACAACCAAACTGCAAAAATCCCCTACAAGTAAAATAGTCTGTAGTCTAGTGAAACTTTTTATTATCAGGTAAAATATGATATAGTAAGAGTTCTTAAAACTATCTAGCCACAGCACAACACTTTCTGACCATAAAACAAGAAAAAAAATTGATTTAAGCCTGTTTAAGGTGGGTTTATCACCTGAACATTTGATTTTGAAAGATTTAGCGGATTTGGCAAAATAACAGGAAAACTAAAATACAGTTTTATGGTTTGGAAAATGGTTGTCAGTAATGTATCATATATGCAGGTATATTTATTGGGCTCAACATTTGCAAAATCAACGATTTGAGAAACAGGCAAAAATGATGACAGATGCCTTTTCTTACAATGTTAAAGTGAGAAAATTTCCTGAATCCAGATCCCAGTCTGGATCTGCCTCAAAGTCCCACCCAACTCCAAAACCATCCATCACTTTTAAGATGTACTGACAAACGTTACCGCAGAGGTAATAAAAACATAAATAAATAAATAAAAATCAAGACTGGTTATCCTGAAAAAAGTCTAATAATCTCATGCAGCTGGCGTTTATGGAAGTCCGTTTCTGCCACTTGAAAAAAACAAAAAGAGTTCTGAGATTAAAGTCAGAATTCTGAGAAAATTCTGAGAAAAAAGTCAGAATTCTGACTTTAATCTCAGAATTCTGACTTTTTTTTCCTCAGATTTCTGACTTTAACTTTAGAACTTGTTTTTTTCAAGTGGCAGAAACAGGCTTCCACAGGTATTTGACGTAGTTAAAAAAAAAATGGCTAAACATCATAAAAACAATCATGACACTTTGCTGAATTTCTGTTTTTGTCATTCATTCAGCAGATCTACAGGGACCAAAAACTAAGATTATTAAAACGAAAAAACGACGAAGCTTTCCTCTTCTTTCTGGTCTAGCAGATGATTTGTTCACAGCTCCCCTCCCTGAATATGAACTGTCTGTCATGCAGCGTGACGCATTAGTGAACATTATTACGGCACATTAGGGATGAAGGAGGAGCGGCAGCAGAGCGAGCAGACTGAGGAGGAGGAGGAGGAGGAAGAGGAGGTGTGAAGAGCATAATAATCTGTCTGATAATTGTTTAACACACTCATCACACATGACCTTGTGCCACTGTCATCCAGGATGTAATGTGCATGTAATGAGGTATAGTCATTTATTTCTCTTTAATGTGCCTAATGTAATGTGCATGAAATGAGTTCAAGTTGCATCTAATATTAATATAGTGAAATAATATTAAACATTAAACACAGGTAGATCTAAACAGGTAGATCTAAATCCTAAATAAAGCTTAAAACAGTCCTATTATGCATTTTTCCTGGTGATGACCTGAGTCTGACCTCACCACAAACGTTAACAGCGCCCTCTACTGGCAGGAGAGAATAAAAATTGTATCTTATCATAATTTAGCTTAGCTTAGCATTTTATCTTATCTCAGCTTATCTTATCTTGTCTTATCTCCTTTCATCTCATTTTAGCTTAGCTTAGCTCATCTTATCTCATCTCATCTTATTTTATCTCATCTTAGCTTAACTTAGTTTTCCTCACTTTATCTCATTTCATCTTAGCTCATATTATTGTATATTATCTCATCTCATCTTCTTATCTTATCTCATTTTAGCTTAGTTGAACTCGTCTCATCTCATCTCATTTTAGCTTAGCTTAGCTTATTTTATCTTATCTCAGCTTAGTTTATCTCATTTTATCTTATCTTATCTCATCTCATCTTAGCTTAACTTGGTTTAGCTCATCTTATCTCATTTCAGTTTAGCTCATATTATTGTATTTTATCTCATCTTTTTAGCTTAGCTCATCTTATTTTATAGTCTCATTTTAGTTTAGTTGAGATAAGCTTATCTCATCTCATTTTAGCTTCGCTTAGTTTAGCTCATTTTATTTTATCTTAACTCGTCTTAGCTTCTTAGTTTAGCTCGTTAGCTCATCTTGTTGTATCTCATCTTAGCTTAGTTGAGCTCATCTTATCTCAGCTTATTTTATCTCGTCATTCATTTAATCTTTTTGACATGAGATGATAACCAGTGTAGCAATAACGCTAGCCTATATATGCAATTAAAGAGGACATATTCCCTGATTTTTGCAGGGGGAAGCTATAACAATTTGTTATATCGTTTAAAATATTTTTCTCCTGCAACTTTCTTTTCAGTTTATTCGACCAGAGCTCCAGTTTTGGATCTTTTTAAGACTCCAGACTGTTTATTTGACGCTCCTCCTGGCATTTCGTTGAGTGTTGGTGCATGTGACAGATTGTAACGTCCTGAAAATGTCTGCCAAAAATGACAGTCCTGTAAAAATATAATTAGGCATATTTTGACGAGGAGGACTGCGACACCTCTCCTCTGTACTCCGTGAAGTTTACTGTGAGAAAATCTCGGCCATCATTGACAGAGTGTCAAGAGATTTTGGCGGGCTCGTACCTGTGGTCGAGGCGAATGTCACAGCCGATGGCGATTCCACGAGTGGACTGAAAGCTTCCTGTGTGTTTTTGTTGTCTGAGGAAAATAAGACAGCAAAAGTCAGAACATGTTTAAATATAGGCTGAATAAAAACGAGAGATGACGATGGAAGGAAAGAAGGAGAGACAGCTTGAGAGAGAGGAAGGAATGAAGGAAGGAAGGAAGGATGGAAGGAAGGAAGAAAGCAAAGAGGGAGGAAGGGAGGATGGATAGGTACAGAGAGAGAGGGAGAGAGAGAGTAGGAAGGAAGAATGGACAAGTAGAGAGAGACAGAAAGGAAGGAAGGAAGGAAGGAAGGAAGGAAAGAGAGAGGGAGGATGGATAGGTACAGACAGACAGAGGGAGAGAGAGAGAGTAGGAAGGAAGAATGGAAGTAAGGACAAGTAGAGAGAGAGACAGAAAGGAAGGAAGGAAGGAAGGAAGGAAGGAAGGAAAGAGAGGGAGGATGGATAGGTACAGAGAGACAGGGGGGAGAGAGAGAGAGAGAGAGAAGGAAGGAAGAATGGAAGTAAGGACAAGTAGAGACAGAAAGACAGAAAGGAAGGAAGGAAGGAAGGAAGGAAGGAAGGAAGGAGAATGGATAGGTACAGAGAGAGACAGGAGAGAGAGAGAGAGAGAGAGAGAGAGAGAGAGAGAGGGAGAGAGAGAGAAGGAAGGAAGGAAGGAAGGAAGGAATAGTTCATTTTCCATCCTGCTCTTCTTTCTTCTCTGCAGTGTTTTGCAGAGTCGATCTTCCACCTGGTGAGAGAGAGACACTCTGAGCTGACAGACAGCTCCTCTACCTCGCACGCCCATCACAAAGTCCTGGCAGGAATAGTGATGACCAGAGGTGGGTCAGTGCTTTTTTTACTTCCCTCTCCACTCCTCTCATCTCTTTCCTTTTCTCCTGATCATCTCCCTTTTTCTTTTTCTTTTTTTTTGGTTTTGTTTCTTCCTCCAGGATTTGACCTCAGATCAGCCCGGGTTGTGTCTCTGGCCACAGGGACTAAATGTTTGGACTCGGACTGTGTTAGCGATCAGGGATTAACACTCAGCGACTGCCACGCTGAAGTCGTCTGCAGGAGGGCGCTGGTTCGATTCCTGTACACTCAGCTGGAACTGCTGCTCTGGTAAAACCTCCACTTTGGGCCTACATGAAATAATCCTAACATCCACATCCTGCTGCTGCTAGGAAAAGTGTGTTTTTATGATTATTAGTTGTTGATTAGCAGCAGGAGTTTTAGCTTAAATGAAAAGTTGCTTTGCGGCCTGTTATTGTTCTTCATAAAGCTCAGGCTGTCGTGAATCATCCAGATCATCCGTTGTTTAAGGAGTTTGAGTTGCTTCCATCTGGCCGTCATTTGAAGGTTGCGGCGGGAAAAACGAAAACATTACATCATTGTTTGTTCCTCAAACAACAGGATTAATGAATTCACCTAAACTGATTCATCAATTAAGGTCATCAGTTAATTAGGTCATCAATTAAATGAAATGATGCTTGAGTGTAGCGTATATAGATAGTGTTTTTATATTATATTGCAATTTATGTTCTTAAAGGACTATACCAGCAATTTTGCATGTTTGAGTCTAATATATTCAATTTTCATACATGTAATGTTACTGACAATCATTTCCCAAAGCATACTACTGGAACGGTGAATTAAAAATGTTTTTCCTACCTTCCAGACCTCCATTGGTTTCAGTTCATTCTGCTATTAAAATCAACTTGTTGATACTGTAAACGTTCTTGGGATAGGTAATCCATCATCACCAACAAGACGTGTATTCAGGTTTTTTTAGAAGTTATGTAATTTTAGTGTTTAAGCTCAATAAAAAGCGTGGAGTGAATGTATGCCTCCACCGGGGAATATAGTCCCAAAAGAAGACCTGCATTTATGGAAAAATTTAAAGGACCGTGACTTCATAAGGCTGTGTAACTATTAGCAGGAGAAACATGGATTTTTAAGGTGGGTGTATCACTTGATATTTGATTTTGAAAGATTAAGAGATTTTGCAAAATATCAGGAAAGCTGAAATATGGTTTTATCCTTTGGGAAATGATTGTCAGTAAAATTACATGCATGAAAATTGAATATATTAAGCTCAAACATGCAAAATTGTGGTATGGTCCTTTAACCGTCAGAAATCTAATGTCACTTTTGACACTTTGTTTGCTGATTTTTGGAGACTTTCTTTTATTTTCTAGAATATTCTAAAATCAAGTAGAAAATTGACAACTTTTTTTTTACTTTTTTTTTTTTTTTTTTTNTTTTTTTTTTTTTTTTTTTTGCTAAATTCCTTTAGATTGGAATTTGTTTTCATGAATGATGAATTTACTTGAAAAATTGTTTTGAGATCCAGAGGGTTAATTTGTGTATGTATGTATGGATTGAAACCAAACTTCCTCTTGGGGACAATAAAGATTGCTCTTACCCTGTTATTGTGTTAAAAATCACAGTCATGTTTCTTTTGTTTTAACTTTAGTCTTTTTTCTCTCTCTAAAGTAAGAAAGCAGACGGTGTGGAACAGTCCATCTTCATACCAAATAAAGGCGGAGGCTTCCGGCTGCGGGACGGCCTCCTCTTCCACATGTACGTCAGCTCGTCACCGTGTGGAGACGCTCGACTCAACTGCCCCTATGAGACCGCGGCCACGTGTGAGGAGAACACTCATTAAACTTTTAAAGGACCATACCACCCATTTTGGCGACATTTTGTTTTTCTAAACTTTTGTTTTGTTTGCTCAGATCCGAGCGGCCAGCGGCTGGTGGGGAGGTTTCGCTGTCACCTCAGGATGAAGATAGACGGAGGCGAAGGGACGCTGCCTGTCGCCACACAGGCAGCCAATCAGAAATGTGATGGTGTGTCGCCGGGCAAAACTCTCGTTACCATGTCCTGCACTGACAAAATTGCGAAGTAAGTGTAACTGAAACGCATCATCCTTAAAATGAGTCCTGGATATCATGTTCATATGTGCTTCATTTAATAATTTAACAATTATCTGAAAGTTTCAATCAAATATTCTTCTAAACATCTTCTATATGGAAGATTATAAGGCACACAGTTAAAATAAAAATAGAGTGAAATATAATACACCTTTATGAAATACAATACATGTTTTAATTTGCATTTCATTTCTATACACGCATTTACTGTGTCATAATTAAGTGAAGAACATGGTATAGTGCAAACTGTTCTTTTTTGAATGATTGAATTAATTGTTTTTCATTGTGACATGAATTTTTCATGCCACATTACAATCAAATCACAGTATGGTGAAAAGAAAAGATCGGGGTTTTTCATTTCTGTTGTCCAGCAGGGGGCAGCATAGACGTGCCAATACTAAATGCAAAGCCCTCTCATTTCTTTTTCTGAAGCAGCTATGTCATTTGTGCCAGAATCAAAAAGAAAGCACAGTACAATCATAGTGTGGGGGCGGAGCTTAATGCATGGTTTGTTCTGAATGAAAAGGGAAAAAAAACAAAAAAACCCCCAATTAATTCAGTCATTCAAAAAAAAAAAAGAAAAAAAGAAAAGAACAGTTTGCACTATACCATGTTTTTCACTTAATTATGACACAGTAAATGCGTGTATGGAAATGAAATACAAATTAAAACGTATTGTATTTCATAAATGTGTATTATATTTCACTCTATCTTTATTTTAATTGTGTGCCTTATAATCTTCCATACTTCTAGTCCCATTGTTCTCAGATGAGTAATTCCTAATTAGTGCATCCTGGCTAAAGGTTTCAAATTTCCATGCCATATTAAACTACAGAAGTAATTAATTATAAATAAATTAATTTCAACATTAAAATTTTATCTGTATTTCTTATCTTTTGGTCACTGACACTGTATGACTTGACCGAGATCAAACAGTGCATTTCTCATTGTTGCCACTAGGTGGCAGAAAAAACCCATCCAAATGTGACGCTGCGTTCAAGTCATAGTGGATGTCAGAATTTCCCACATGTAAGCGTTCACACTCATGATGCCAAATATAAACAGGAAACATGGCTGAATGCCAATGACTATAAAATAAATAAAATTAGTAATAAATACTTCTCCTACTCGGTTAAATCAGCGGCATGTGGTGGAAGTGGCAGGTGTATATTTTATTTTTTTTTTTTTAATAACCCTCAAACAGCTTGCTGATAGTTTCTGCAGTCAAGACAGTCAAAACTAAAATTCTGTCAAATAACAGTCCTTCCTGTTTTTTTTTTTCTCTCAGGTGGAGCGTCGTAGGCCTGCAGGGGGCGCTTCTGTCCCACCTGGTGGAGCCGGTCTACCTGCACAGCCTGACGGTGGGGACGCTGAGTCACACGGGTCACCTGGGCCGGGCCGTGGCACGACGCCTCGCCCACGTTAAGCACCTGGCGTTCCCGTACAGACGCCAGCAGCTGCTGCTCGGCTGTACACGGATTTTTCTCTTTATTTAATTTTTTTAATTTAAATTTTTTAATTAAAATTTTTTTAATTGTTTAATTTAAAACGAGACAAAATAATCTGAAGTCTTAAAGCAATGATACACCTTGTTTTTTTTAATAATAAATTAGTTTTGCTACATCAGGATCGCTTTAGCACAATAGTGATTCAGCCAATATCCAGTTCATGAAATCTTTTACTTTTTCTGTTCTTAAAGGACCATTCTGGTGGTTTTGCATGTTTGAGTTCAATATACACAACCTGAATACACTTTATTAACTGACAACCATTTCCCAAAACATGCTACTGGAGCGGTAAATATTAAAATAGTTTTTCCTACCTTCCAGACTGCCACTGGTTTCAGTTCATTCCAGTACGATGTAAAAATCAACTTGTAGAGGTTTGAAAACGTGCTTAAGAAAAATAATCCATCACAGCGAATAAGACTTGATTAAATATTTTTTGTCAAAGTAATTTTATTTAACTGGTCCAATATGAAGCTATACAGAAGAAAATGTGCCTCTGCCAGAAAATATAGTCCCAGGAGCAGTCTAGGCTTTTACCTAGAAATTAAAAATAACTGTCCCTTCTACATTTGTACATACATGTTAGCAGGTGAAACATTGAATTTTAAGATGGGTATAATACCTGAACATTTGGTTTTGAAAGATTAGCGGATTTAGCAAAATAACAGGAAACTAAAATACAGTTTTGGAAAACGATGTCAGTAAAGTACTGTGTGTGCAGATAGTATTTATTAGACTCGAATATGTAAAACCACCGGTATGGTCCTTTAATACTCTGTGTATGGAAGTGTTACTAGACACCTTCATGTGTCAGTGCTCACCGTTCATCAGCTAAAGTTTCTGTCTCCTCGCCCACGCAGGCCTGAGCAGCAGCGAGGTTCGGCCGGCGGGGAAGTCGCCGAACCTGAGCGTGAACTGGAGCTTCGGGGACGGAAGCCTGGAGGAGATCAGCACCTCCACAGGAAGGAGGACAGACTCAGGGACGCCGTCATGGCTCTGCAGGAGATCCCTCTTCTCTCGCTGGCAGAGGCTGCAGCAGCAGGTCAGAAACCCAGATCATAAAAAAGACTTTTTCTCTTTCAGTTGCCTTTCCCAAAGTTTCTTCCTTTTATATACCAAGGTGTTTTTAGGGAGTTTTTCCTCGTCTTCTCACAGAGCTTGGGCTAGGTCAGGAATTGTTGATGTTTGGGCCTGTAAAGCCCTTTTAGACATTATGCCCAGATTCATAAACTGTAGCGCATGTTCTACTGCATCGCTATGCGCAAATATCACAACGCAATCACGTTTGCTCATTCATAAACACCTGCTAGCGACATATTTTAGCGTTAGCCCTGAAAGAGGCGTTACTGTGATATTCCCTTATGTGCGTGTTGCGGTAGCTATGCATGAAACAAACCCACATGCTAAAAATAAGACCTGCTTCATTCTGGTGGTAAATTTCAGCGGTATGAAATCTGGGCGACGTTTCAAACTGTANAGACCTGCTTCATTCTGGTGGTAAATTTCAGCGGTATGAAATCTGGGCGACGTTTCAAACTGTATTTGCTTCACATGTGTTAGTGATCAATAACTTTGATAAAGGCACTCAGCTGATCAGTCAGTTTTTAAATGGTGAGTTTTGATCCGATCTGAGACACGTTCAGGTGCGATCTGTTCATTCACGTCGCCTGCTGCATTGCGCTTCTGAGTCCTCATCCCCACCCCAGTGCAGCGCGATTGCACTAAAGTGTTGAAATACATGTTTAACTGTTATTTTAGCGTCAGTCTTTTAAAACGAGGAGCTCTAAAGCAGAACGTATGTTTCCTTTGCGGATTTGTGGCTTTAAAACCAGATGAATCAGGATAAATGATAAATATGCAGCAGTGCATTAACATGCTGATCTTCATGGGCTTTTACCTGTCACACCTCACAGCAACGCAGCCTTCATGTGACAACGGTGTGCTGATTATCGCAGGAGAAATTTTATGAATGAGCCTCAATCATCACGGCGCACATTAAGGCAACCTTACTCTCTGTATCGCTGTTTATTTTTTTATGAATCTGGGCCCATATATGATATTGAGCTACAGAAATAAACTTGACTTCGTTTTGTGAGATATAAAGCATCAGGTTGCTGAACTTTGACTTTTTTTTTTTCCCTTATTTTACATATTTCATTCTCTTATTTTGCTTAGCTGTCATATTAAATACACTTTTATATATATATGTTGTTCACAACCTGACATAAAAGTGAAATTATTAAAAATAAAAACATCAATAACAGGTGAAGAAGTACGTGAAGAGGGTCTGTCTCAGACTACAATCAGAGTTTCATTTCCAATATGGAATTAAAATATGTATCCTAAGAACCAAACAGCCTCGGATTTAAATTTGATGACAGCAGACAGCGTGGTTATTATTTAGTAAGTTATCATGGTCATTTATTATATTTTTTAGCTGGAAGGTGGAGAAGTTTCTATGAGGACATACTCTGATTGTAAGATGGCTGCTGGACGCTACCAAAGGGCGAGGCAGCAGTTTGCCACCGCTCTGCAGGAAGGAGGACTGGGAACCTGGCTCAGAAAACCACCAGAACTGGGCCATTTCCATGTTAGCGTGTGAAGGAATGTGTGTGTGTGTGAATACAGTTGTGTATCAGACGTAGCTGTAGACTGTGTACTTAAAAATATTTCAACAAAGTGAAATAAATGATTTAAAATACAAATTATTAACCTGCAAATGTCCTAAAAACACATTAACTTTAAATGAAATGAAAAAGTGGCACACTGTGTCTGCTTGAATTATCTAATCAATGATTGTGATGAAATATGATACGAGTCATATTCAGCTAAAAATTATGATAGAAACACATAAAAAGGTTTTGCAGCTACGTTATGTTAGCATTAGCCTGTTTATTGTAGCCTTAAAACAGGATGGAGCAAATTTGATTAGTATATTGAACAAATAGAGAGAGAGAGAGAGAGAGAGAGAGAGAGAGAGAGAGAGTGTGTGTGTGTAGATCAGGGGTAAGGATGTTTTTGTGCTGCCCCAACATGAATAGCAATAGATGCCCAAAGATGAAGCCTTTTATTTGACCTATTTATCTCATGTGATTTTACCTGTTCACACTCCTGTTTACTGCAAAAAAAAAAAAAAAAAAAAGTATATATTTAACGAGGCATTTTAACATTATTCTTTATGTCCTGTATATCTGATGTACTTGTGTGTCTCACGTGGTCTGTTTTGTTCATTTTAATTTGAATATTTTTCATGTATTTCGAGCAGTTGAGAAATGTCATGCACTGCCATCTAGTGGCAGCAAGACATCATTACACGATGTAGAGACCATGTAGGATTGGAAAAGGTTTAATATATAATTTCCCTCACACCTTTTGTGTTTTGCTGTTTGTATACTTCTTATCTTTACTCGTCTACATCTGCTTTTATTTCTCAACTAATTATTCAATTATAAATTTCCTAAACAGGATAATTTTCCAGAAAGTCTTTTTGCTCTGTACCTGGTGTCCTTTTATGTTTATTTTGAGTATAGGTACTGAAACCCACCTCTTTGCTGTTATGTAAACTCTTATTAGGTACACAGAATGTATGTAGTTTATATTTTTATCACTGGAAATAAATTTACTTATTTCTGCTACTTTGTGATTGACTCTTTTCATCCTAATGGAAGATTTATTCTGTCACAAAACCCAGATTCTGTGGATTTGGTTTAATCTGTCATGTTTGGATTGAGGCAGATTGTACCTGAATCTTCTCAAACAGCCAAAAAACAGACAAACAGAACCCGTTAAACAGCACAAATGGTTTATTTCTTCCATATCGTAGCTATATTATCCCACAAAAAACTGCTTCCGGGTGGCTCTGAAGTGAAGGTGTTTGTTTTACATCAAACACTTCGATCATAAAACACCGCTAACACCAGTTTTACAAGGCTTCAACAGAGTAATAAACATGACCGACGCGCAGTGATGATGTCACCTCACAGTCATCACCGGCGGCGTGAGATTCCCGTGATGGAGAGTTGATGAAATGTGGCTGAATGTTCAGTTTAAATGTGAATTCTGAAAACGATGCAGAGGCTCAGTTTGTAAAAATACACTAAAGTGCTGTGGAACTTATTTTAAACACACAAATATGTTTTTATTTCCGCTTTACAAACTAAATCACGTAAATCAGGGATGACTTGAATTAAATCAGAATGGATTTAAAGGACCATACTGGCCATTTAGCATGTTTAAGCCTCATATATTCAATTTTCATACATGTTACATTACTGACAATCATTTCCCAAAGGATAAAACCGTATTTCAGCTTTCCTGATATTTTGCTAAATCTCTTAATCTTTCAAAATCAAATATTCAAGTGATACACCCACCTTAAAAATCCATGTTTCTCCTGCTAATAGTTACACAGCCTTATGAAGTCACGGTCCTTTAAATTTTTCCATAAACGCAGGTCTTCTTTTGGGACTATATTCCCCGGTGGAGGCATACATTCACTCCACGCTTTTTATTGAGCTTAAACACTAAAATTACATAACTTCTAAAAAAACCTGAATACACGTCTTGTTGGTGATGATGGATTACCTATCCCAAGAACGTTTACAGTATCAACAAGTTGATTTTAATAGCAGAATGAACTGAAACCAATGGAGGTCTGGAAGGTAGGAAAAACATTTTTAATTCACCGTTCCAGTAGTATGCTTTGGGAAATGATTGTCAGTAAAGTAACATGTATGAAAATTTAATATATTAGGCTCAAAAATGCAAAACTCTGGCATGGTCCTTTAAGAGGAAAATTTCCCTGTGGAAATTAGAACATGTTGTTGTTCTCTAATGTCATTTTTGTTTCTAAAATCTAACAAATATTTCTTGCTGTAAGAGCATAGATCTTCTTTTAAGAACATAAAGCCTATGACCTTGAAAATTTAAAGGACAATACTGAATTTTTCATAATTAAGCCCAATACATAGTACCTGCTCACACATTACATTACTGCCAACCAATTTTCAAAATGTAAAACTTTATTTTCTGTTATTTTGCCAAATTCCCTAATCTATCAAAATTTCAGGTGATACATCCACCTTAAAATTCAATGTTTTGCCTGCTAAAACTTAAATTTGAATGTAGAAGGGTTGTCATTAACATAAAGTATACGTGGGTAGTATATATATATTGGGCTTAAACATGCAAATATCACTGAAATGGTCCTTTAACTAAACACCTATTATTACAAACCGGCAAAATACTCCACAAATCCAACGCTAGAATAAGAGAAAGTTGTGCTTGTTCATCAACGTGTTACTATTGGAACTCACAGCCTGATGCAAACACACACACTGCACGGCAAAGTACAACAGCAATACTACAGCTGTACTACGGTTGTCCTGGCAACGGAGCCGGAGGAAAAGATGTGCGTCTCATTAGGGTGGCAAGAGAACAGTCGACATGACTTTCGTCATCAATTTATATCACAAGATACAGACATTGTTCTGATAATATGTTGAAATCTTTCTCACACACACACTAACACACACATACACACACACAACGGCCTCTCCTATTCGCTAATGCAGCTTTGGCTGACAAATTATCTAGTGGCAGTGATAAAGCAAGCAGGTTACGGCTTTTACGTCACAACGCTCCTCAGATTTCATTTTTTTTAAAGTACCATAACTGAAATGTAACTTATAATCCCAGTATTTCAACACTAAAGGGCACAAAAAAAAAAAAAAAAAANAAAAAAAAAAAAAAAAAAACTATAAAGTTTAACAAGCAGGGCTCGGCATCAGAAGACACTTTTCTTTTGATTTAATCCCTTTTTTTTAAAAAATGAAATCAAATTTCATTTTATGATAAAGTGAATTAGCATAATTTTGTGCAACAAAAAAAGCTTATCTGATTCTTTACAAATGTCTTACAAATTCTCTTAACAAAACTCACTGTAATACTTTCTCATCCTTTAAAGGGCTATACTGGTAATTTTTTTTTTTTGCATGTTTGAGCCCAAAAATGCAAGCCCAGTCCATTTCATCAATAANTGGTAATTTTTTTTTTTTGCATGTTTGAGCCCAAAAATGCAAGCCCAGTCCATTTCATCAATAATCGCAAATGATTGATACTTCTATAACGAGGTTTTACTGAAGCCCCGTGGCGTCTCAGACAGCATCGAGTCCTAAATGTCCACAAATCTCTCAGACTCAAACACTCTCACGTCTGTCAGCAGGGCAGGAAATGTGTTTTTATCTACCATACGCAGTGGCTGGTACGTGNACTCTCACGTCTGTCAGCAGGGCAGGAAATGTGTTTTTATCTACCATACGCAGTGGCTGGTACGTGGCTTTACAGAGACAGAGGACATCACGAACCGGACTGGACAGACATTCTACAAATATGACGAATGTGGGAGGAGTTTCAGTTTCATCTCTTTGTAAAATGCTGCCTTCAAGTGGGACTCGTATTTTCAATGTGAGAAGTTAAACACACCTGCCGTTCAAGTGGAAACACCTTTGTTGGCAGCTACAACAAAAATTTGACCTTGTGGTGTTTTCTTTGCCAAAATGGTGAATAAGCTTGTTTTTCTGCTTTTCTTCTTCGTGGTTATGAAGGAGGAAAAGTAACAAAAGAGTAAGTAACTTCTAGAATAGGGATCCCCCAACTGGCAGCCCGCGGGCCAAATGCGGCCTGCGGTCCTATCTATCAGGCCCTCAGACGACTTCTCCAAAAAAAATAAAAATAAAAAAAATAAAAAATCTTGTAATGTAGTAGCACTTATCTCGGGATTGCGTGGTCATAAAATGTCATGCTTGGGCTCATTTTGTTCAGGAGAAGCTAAGCTTTCCATAGATATTCATATATCTCCATTTTATTAAGAAATGGTGATTATAAAACATCGCAACCGCAACAACGGAAGTGCTGGGCCCGGTGCCAGGCCGCTCTGGTTGTAAAGGGTTACATTTAAAAATAAATAAAAATTAGAAAATTGTTTTCTGGCCCTTGGAGAAAAGTAGTTGGGGATCCCTGAACCCTGTTCTATGGGATCTGTGGGGAGAGTCTCAGAAACAAACTTTTATGGTTTTTACCAAGAATACGAGTGTGAAAATCTGCCAAACTGATCCAGATCCAATTCACCAGCACATTAAGTCACGAGTCAGCTTATGGGAATTTACAGCCAACTAAGATTTTGTCAACTATGTATACAATTTGCAAAGACGTTTTCTTTTAAGCACCAACAAAAAGAACTTGTAACAGCTATGGTGTTTGGAAAAAGGTGCGACAAACAAGGAGATTTTACCTCCTTGAAGACATCTGGCTATAAAGTGAAATATCTTGTGCAGCACAAAGAAGGCATTGCTGTGGATCTCTGAATAAATCTAATTTGAAAAAATTAAGCTACTGTTTGGATTACAAGTGGAAAAACTATGAAAAACTGTCAAATCACAAAGCATATTGGTGGGAAACTAAAGAGGAATGATCTAGTTAAAATAAGCAGCTGTTTGGATTTACTTCACAGTTGTGGTGACTTTTCTTTTTTTGTTTGGTGCCTTTTTTCTTTATCAATACATTTCCAGAAGCAGAAAATGCTCAAAGACCCAAATACATGTCAATATATGACGACTATATGTGAGAAATCCACTACAGAAGAGAAGTGAAAATGGTTTCTGGACCAGAATACAAATCACCAAACAGGTTTGATTCTGACCAAATGAATTATAGTTTCCTTCCAAAATTTAAAAGTTAATTGGCCACTTATGAAACCACTTTGGGCTGTCTGGTCTCTGACAGGCTGCTGAACGGCATTCTGGGAAATGCAGTGAAACAGAAAAGCAGAACGTGACTTAACTGAAAGAAGAAAATGATAAATACTGACAAAATAACCCAGAACTAATGTCTGAAAGTGGATTTTTCCCTTTAAAGCATCAGCCTGCTGTCCCTCCTGTCCTCAGCTACTGATTAGCTTTGATTCAGAGACGCTGATTTATCGGCAAAAACGTGCCGATAAATCATGCAGCATCTTGTTAATCTTATTAAACAGTTACAGCAGAATATGCTCAGCTCTCATCAACGCCCCCTCAACATTTACAAACCGATGACGAGGGTTTTAATTCTTGATGGTCTTATTTATGACTTTGATGGTGGTAGGTTTACTAGGATTCTGGCACTAGTTTATTCAAACTGAAAAAAGTAAAGCTAAGCATGAATCAGATGCTTAAAATAAGATGCTAGTATAGTACTCAGTAGCAAAGTTTTTGTTCTAACTGTTATTGACCGCTATTTCTAATTAAAATATTATACAAGTATGGAAGTTTATTGGTGCCACAGACAGGTTTCTGCTTTTATAGTTAATGTTTCCATGATGAAAGGTTTGTATTGTCGTTTACGTGGTTTGTTGTCGTAAATTACGGGATTGTTGGTCATAAGACAAATTTCCAAGCAGCAAATTCATCCAAAAATAACTGGAGGGGGCGAGCATGCATTATAAAAGCAAACAGGCCTCCTTCACATTTAGCACATGGGTGTCTTTGGTGGTAGTGGGAAGTGGGGGGGTCCCTCACACATACACACATACGATTGAATATATGTATAAACACACACACAACACGCACACATACCAGGCTAGACTCCAAAAGCGTTGTGTGTGTATTGGCGGCGAGTGTGAGAGCAGGAAGGATGCGATGAGAGCGAGTTGTTCTCCTGTCGTGTCCCTCAGGTCGGGCAGACAGGTTCAGGTGATGGGAGGAGGAGGAGGAGGAGGAGGAGTATACAGCAAGGAAGTGGTGATGAGGAAGCGCTCAGAGAACAGGACTTACACTGATGAACACATCCGGGACTCCATTGTCATGGGAGAAGCATCGAGCNGAGGAGGAGGAGGAGGAGGAGGAGGAGGAGTTCATTTCTCCTGCAGCAGGGCGGGGATGTTGATGTTCCAGCCGATGGCCTGTCGGTCGAAGCCGCAGGTGAACAGGTTGCAGGAAGCGTTGTCTTCACACCAGGCAGAGCAGCAGACCATTCGCCGGTGACCCTAAACAACAACAACAACAACAACAACAGGCAGGATTAAACACAAAAAAACAAGAATCAGATTTAATCTGCAGATATTCTTGGCAATTAAGTTCAGTTTCAGTTTCTCAAGTTGTGACTGGTTTCTGAAGGCTCAAACTGATTCTTTAAAAAGGAGAATCTTGTATTATATTTTGTCAAAACCAGTTTGTACCACATCAGTTTAAAGGACCATACCGTCCATTTTGCATGTTTGAGTCTAATATATTCCATTTTCATACATACTTTACTGACAATCACTTCCCAAAGGATAAAACCGTATTTCAGCTTTCCTGATATTTTGTAAAATCTCTTACTCTTTCAAAATCAAATATTCAAGCGATACACCCACCTTAAAAATCCATGTTTCTCCTGCTAATAGTTACACAGCCTTATGAAGTCACAGTCCTTTAAATTTTTCCATAAACACAGGTCTTCTTTTGGGACTATATTCCCCGGTGGAGGCATACATTCACTCCACGCTTTTTATTGAGCTTAAACACTAAAATTACATAACTTCTAAAAAAACCTGAATACACGTCTTGTTGGTGATGATGGATTACCTATCCCAAGAACGTTTACAGTATCAACAAGTTGATTTTAATAGCAGAATGAACTGAAACCAATGGAGGTCTGGAAGGTAGGAAAAACATTTTTAATTCACCGTTCCAGTAGTATGCTTTGGAAAATTATTGTCAGTACCGTTACGTGTATGAAAATTTAATATATTAGGCTCAAACATGCAAAATGGCGGTATGGTCCTTTAAATGATGGTAAAGCTCCTACTCTGAGTCTGTTGGAGTTGACTTGAGAACGTTCCGGCACCGACTGACCTGTCTGTTGCTCCGTGGGAGTCGAGCCAGTCGCACCCCAGACATGTCAAACAGCCGGACCTGCCGATTGTCGTGAGGAAGAGCGATGATTTTTTGGTTCACCGACACGCTGATCCTGAACGGAAGAATAACAGCACACAGTAAGGATAGATACAATATGGATTGGACGGCATGATTAATGTAATTACAATGAATAAGCCAGTTTAAACAGATGTGTTTTAATCTGTGAGTTTAAGTGTTATGGAGTCCAGCTGACGGATGTGTGGTGGAAGATTATCATTATGAGGTTATCATTATCTCAATTATATCAAGAGATATTCCAATAAAAATAGTCATGTATTGTAAAAACCAAAACGCCAACATTCAACATGTCCGCTGCTGAATGAACACACGTGGGGATATAAATAAATATATAAATATAGTTAAATATAAATAAATATCTATACTTCATCAGTTAGTTTGTACTTGCAGCCGTGCAGCTCAAACCTATTGACAGCAGAGTCAGTGCGGATGGTTGCTATGGGCGACCTCATGTTCTTGAGGTCCCACACTTTGACAGTTCGGTCGTCGCTCCCGGACACCACGTTGTCTCCCACCGTGAACACGGCAGACGTCACTGTGCTGGAAAGGAACGGAAAACGAGTGACGCCTGAGCTCAGGAGACGCTTTACGACTGAGAAATCAGGTTTGACAAACGCCAAATCTGCTGCTCTTCTGACAACAACGGGACTTCAGCTTCACAAGCTTCGCTTCCTGTCGGGTTTATGCATAGTGTGTTCTTCTGTGTGTGTGTACGTGTGTGTGTGTGTGTGTGTGTGGGACTGACTCGGTGTGTCCCTGGAACACGTTGACAGAGTNACGTGTGTGTGTGTGTGTGTGTGTGGGACTGACTCGGTGTGTCCCTGGAACACGTTGACAGAGTGAATGGCCGGGTCTCTGAAGTCCCACAGTCTGAAGGTGGTGTCTCTGGATGAGGTGACCACCAGACGCTGGGTGGGGTGTGTACAGCAGTGGGTCAGCTCCTGGTCATGGCCTGAACACACAAACACACACAAACACACACACAAACGAACATAACAGACAGGACAGCACACCGATAATTTCTTGACTTTTTATTCCAGAACGAATATTTCGGGCAGCCGCTGTTCTTCAATGTGCAGAGTTACCATGGAAACAACATCAACAGGTGTGTCTTTTATGACATCAGCACGGCGTGACTATGTCATATTAATAATAATCAACTTGAAATTGCAGTTATAAAATGAGCTGCGATTTACAAGAAACAAGACAAAGAAAAATCTTCGTTCACGCCATTCGGTGCCCAAATAATCAATCCAAAAACATTCTCTTTCGATCAATAATTTTTCCTGTCACCACCTCTAGAAGGGATCTGGGGAAGGGAGGGAGGGATCAATGCCCATAAAACAGGAAACACACACTGTTCCATATAATTTTTTTCCCCCAGAACTACCATCTCTCCCACACACTTCCTTTAATCTCTTCCTGTTTATCTATCCTTTCAAATTAAGTTTCCAGAACTGCTTTTTCCTTATTTTCTCATCACTACTGCAGCGCTGTTCAAAACGTGTCGGACGTTATGGCGAGCGCCGCAGCCTGCCATAATTTTGTTCTGCACGTCCTCGTGACCTAGCTTTGTTTCTGTACAGGGTCGGGTTGAGTACCCTTTTAACGGAGTGTATCCTGTCGCGTGGACTACTTTTTACCAACACAGTTCAGTTTGAGAACCACTCATCCAAACAACTTCACATGTGACGCTGCATGTCCTTTGGTCCTGAACAATAAACCTGCTGAATTTCAGCTTCTTACGGGTTCTAGAGATGTTGGTGCCACAGACAGAGATTTCTGTCTTTATACTTAGGATAATTACTGGAACGATGATTTCATATTGACTATACTGACACTGGATCATTGATTATTTGCTGTTTTTGTCATTCTGTAATGTTTCTTTGTTTTCTGATCTTTGTAATTTACCTGTTTCTACCTTATTGCACACCTGGTGAGGAGAGGGAATCTCTCTCTGAATATCCTCTCCTGAGGTTTCTTCCATTTTCCTTATACAATGCGTTTTTTTTTTTTAAAAGGTTTTTTTTTAAGGTTTTTTTAAACCATAAGTTTTAAGTTTTTTTAAAAGTATTTTATGATTTTTTTTTTTTTTATAAAGTTCATCTTTCTAGGGAGTTTTTCCTCATCTTCGTAGAGCGTTTGGGCTGGTCAGAAACTGTTAACGTGGGTCTAGGAAGCTCTATGAACCTTTGTATGTGATATTGGGCTAAAACATAAACTTGACTTGATTTTGTCTTTATTTTTTCTCCATATCATTATGCAGCATTTATTGTTTGTCAATACCCTCATAAAATCAAAACGACATGTTCAATTTCAGGTCAAGTTAAAGATTTGCTGTTATCAGTCATATTAATATAGATTAATTCTGAGGTACTGAAGCTTATAACCTGTACTCTATATTAAGATTAAATCAAATGAAAATACAAAAACGCATCTCCAGCTGAACGTGGTTCAAATCAAGGCTTCATCATTAACCTCCATTATCATAAATACACATATTGGGAGCAACATGCGTGTAATATTCGCCGTGTCCTACCAGTCAGTGAGTGGACCAGCTCGGATGTCTCCACGTCGTACAGGTTGGCGGCTCGGTCCCAAGAAGCCGTCACCACCTGCTTGCCGCNATGTCTCCACGTCGTACAGGTTGGCGGCTCGGTCCCAAGAAGCCGTCACCACCTGCTTGCCGCCCACCAGCCAATCAGCAGCGATGACCACGCCCTGATGGCTGCGTAGCGTGGTGGTTGCCATGCGGACTGCAGGGCAGTCGTTGGGACCCTCGGCCTCGCCGTCGGCTTCGTCCTTGTCTGAGAAGTCCAAATCATCTTCACAGAGTGTCTGCTGCTGTCAGGGAAAAGGGACGAAACCATTAAAGGACTATACAGGTGATTTTTTTCATGTTTAACCCCAATAAATACTATCCACATACACGCTACATTACTGATATTTTCCAAAACATAAAACCGTATTTTAGCTTTCCTGTTATTTTGTCAAATCTCTTAATCTTTCAAAATCAAGTATTCACCTTAGAATTCTATATTTTGCTGGATAACATCTACACACGATTTTCTTGGTAAAGCTGTCTTCTCTGGCGGAGATATACAGTTTGTTCCACGCAGCTGTGTTGGACTGGTTAAATAACGTTCCTTCGACAAAAAACTTAACAGACATCAGGTTCACTGTGATGGATTATTTATTTCAGCACATTTCATGTCTCTACAAGTTGATTTTAATAGTGTGCTGGAATGAACTGAAACCAATGGCGGTCTGGAAGGTAGAAAAAACAATTCAAATGCTTGTCAGTTACGTAACATGTATGCAGGTTGTATATTTTGGGATCAAACATGCAAACCTCCGGTACGGTCTTTTAAATTTAAGAAACAACAAAGTCTAACTAACAAATGCGAAATTTCGTAACTGATCAGTGGCATAGTAACATAAACAGGTGGTTAGCGGTGGAATTAGCGGGGCGGGTCGTGCTTACGCTGATGTCAGCGACGGGCTGTGGTGTCGGCAGCTGCACCATGTATCTCCAGATGTGAGCTGTCTGGTCTCCAGAGGCTGCCGAGGAACACAGAAAGAAGACTGTCAGACCAAAAACAAACCTTCCTAAAAACATCACCGGCACAGAGTTTTCATTTTCCACGACCACAGATGAGCCAACAAACCGCTGCCAGCAGGAAGTAATACGTCATACACGTCAGCAGCACGTTTGGTGCTGAGTTCACTCCTGGATCCATTCTATCATCACTTCCAGGAGCTTTTGCAGTTTTTTTGATGGCCAGATTTCTGTCTAATTTTGTTTTTCCTGGCAGCTTTTCGGTATTATGAGGATATTGCAGCTACAGTAAATTATTGGCGGTAGATGCTGATGACGAGTCAGAGATTTTAAGGAAGTTCTTATTTTGCATTAGGGATGGGCATTATGATTATTTTTTGATTGAATAATCAAACCAATTTAAGTCAATTATTCGATTAGTCGTGATGTCATTGCTATCACGTGCCCTCCAAAACAAAAAATAAAAAAAAATTTAAAAAATGCAAACAACCAACTAGTCAGTGAACCACAAGCATCATTTAATCTTTTTAAACACTTTAAACACTTTTTCAGACTTTACTGAATATATTCAGGTACTGCATTTAAATTGGGAATAAAGTAAGTTTTTAAATAAAAATACATAAATAAATCAAAGTAAGTGCAAGTTGTAACTCTCATCTGAGTTATATTTCTACACACATTGCAAAAAAAGTATGGAATAAAAATATTTTTAAAAAATATATTAAAGAAATATTTAGTGCTTTTACTTACTCTCATACAAAACAAAACCGAGATAACAACATTAAAAGTGACAGAATTTATGTAATTAACTAATTACGTAACTAAAGCAAAGGTGGCATACGGCAGAAACAGCACCGCAAACTTTAGTTCCGCTTCTCTACGACGTAAAAAATAAATAAAAATAAATGCCCTCCCAAAAAATAATAATAATATTCGACGACGTTGACCATTTCAACTAATCGAATAATTGATTATTCATGCACATCTCTATTAATATTTTGTATAATTACCTGTTAGAGCCATTTGTTCAGTGGGGTGGAACTTGATGGAGTTGACTGCAGAGACAGAGAGAGAGAGAGAGAGAGAGAGAGAGAGAGAGAGAGAGAGAGAGAGATACTGTTGATATGCTAACTGTAGCCTCATCTTTTATTTAGCATCTTAGAAAATCACTTTATAGTAAACCCAAAATTTCTGAGGAGACAAAAAAATTGATATAAAGATAAAGGTGTGAATCAGTCTTAAATAGATTTTCCCATTTCTAATATTGCTTATTAAAAGTGGATGTTATAATGTTTGCTCTATAAACCTAGAGAAATATGCTATTAACTGTGCTTACCTTTGACCTGTTAAAATCTGTTATTGCTTGATCTCACAATGTCCTCTTAATCGTGGGAAAAAATGTCAGACTTATAAGATCATTATTACTAAAATCTTAATCTTAATAATTAAAATTGAAATAAAGCCTCCTTTGTGGGCGTTTGTGAGCCAAAGATGTTTAGAGGGACAGTATGCATGAATTTAACCCCAACTATTTATATAAATGTGTATTTCTGTACCTGATCCTTGATGACCCAAATACTTGAGGAGACATTTCCCCGTCTCAATGCTCCAAAGACTAGCAGTGTGATCTGTTGGAACAATAAGAAAACATAAACTTAGCCATCATCAACTCAGTACGATAGTAAGAAACAAAAAAATACACATAAATACAGCAATAAAACAAATAACAATGAAAACAATCTGCCACAAGAAGCCAATCATCACAGTCAATACTAAGGAGATTCACAAAAACAAAAACAGCTGAGGGGAGATGAAAGAAAACCCAGACTAAAGCGTGAAGGAAGTGCGTACCTGCGGAGGCGGTCCCCAGCACCACAGGTTGTGTCCTGGCGACGCCGAGGTCCCAGATGCCGTCCCTGTGGCCAACATACTCCCTGACCAGCTGGCAGACCGCTCTGGTCGTGGTCGCTTTAAAACTGGACACAATCTGACAACCAACAAAGTCCCATTAACACGGATGTCAAAGAGACTTATGGCGTCTAACAGGGTTCCTACACATTTTTAGGTTTTTTATGTGATGTGGTTCCAGCTTTCACACACTCGCACGAATATTTTTGGTAAAGGACTGGAAAGAGACCACTGAGGCCTCAATTTTTATCAAGTCAAATTAATGAAAATAATTGGGCAATTCTAAAGCATGCGTTCATTTTAGGAACTTTTTCCCTGAAAATCTATAATAATTTCAAAGCCATTATGATGTTGGTTACACTGAATAACACTACAGCTGCTTATTATTCTCAATCAAAGGATCATACCATCCATTTTGCATGTTTGAGCCTAATATATGCAATTTTCATACATGTAACATTACTGACAATCATTTCCCAAAGCATACTACTGGAACAGTGAATTAAAAATNAAACGTTCTTGGGATAGGTATCCATCATCACCAACAAGACGTGTATTCAGGTTTTTTTTAGAAGTTATGTAATTTTAGCGTTTCAGCTCAATAAAAAGTGTGGAGAAAAAATTTAAAGGACCGTGACTTCATAAGGCTGTGTAACTATTAGCAGGAGAAACATGGATTTTTAAGGTGGGTGTATCACTTGAATATTTGATTTTGAAAGATTAAAAGATTTTGCAAAATATCAGGAAAGCTGAAATATGGTAGTATGCTTTGGGAAATGATTGTCAGTAACGTAACATGTATGAAAATTGAATATATTAGGCTCAAACGTGCAAACCGGCCGGTATGGTCCTTTAATCATAATATTCCAATGTATCAAGTAACAGTAAGAATAAAATATCAAATATGTATGTACATGTGAGTAAATGCTGTGCATGCTTTTATAATTTTCCGCACATAAATTCCAAACTTTTAAAGACCTATAAATGATAAATGTCCCTGCAGAGCTGTGTAGGAACCCTGTGATCTGATAAGGGAGAAAGCGGGATCAGCAGAACTGAGGATCACTGAGGAGCTGGTCAGCAGGGTCCTTAATGTCGGCCAAGGCTAAGAAGCTTTGCTCCACGCTGGCATTATTCATATCAGTGCTGGGTTCAAGAGTATTCACCATGAAAAAAATTAAGTCTAAATATCTGACGGTAGAGTTTTTTTCTGTCGCAGAAGGAAATCCAGAGTTTGTCATTTCTGTACTTTTCCATCAATGTACAAATTGCTTAACCTAGTATTCTTAAGTGGGTAAAACCAACGCTAATAGATACAGGTAAGTACTTTTAAACCCAGATCTGGTATCAACACAAATGCAGATACATTTAGTATCAGTATAGTATCCTGTATTTATCAAACAAGGATTACTGTAAATGCAAAACTGCAAAAGAAAAAAAAAAGATCTAAATAGGGGATAAAGAATAAAGAGTTATGGTGAGACTGAAAAAAAATAAACAGTATTTGTTATCAGACTTGTTGACGGCCCATCAGGTCCAAGGTGTTTACATTAAAGATTGGGATGATACAAACTGGACTCTTGGTTCGCTTTGGACACAGACCACTAAACAAGTTCCAACTGAAAGGAAGCAGGACAGCGTTAAGAACATCATATAAACCTCAGTCTACACGTATGACAGAGCTTATCATGATATTCAACATTTCAATCACACTGTAGGCAACATTAACACCAATACTGAATGTACGATCAGAGCTACGACATAAAAAGCATGTAGGAGATCAGGGATTGCTGGTTGTTAGCAAGCAGCATTGTCAGCAGCTTTGAATTATACAGAACGAATTAGTTATGATAAGAAATGTGGATTTGCTTAGAAAAATCTATCAGGTTTCTTTATTTCTAAACCGCATAAATGCAACTTTATTTTCTATGCAAAAATAATTGCAGCGTGACACGGTTTTGCTGGTTTTAGGATATTTCGACATAGAAATGCGACATCATTTTGAGGTTTTGAGGTCTAATCAGGGGCTGCAGAAACGCACATGCTTCTTCAACGTTTTGCGGATCTGAGAGCATTCGCCTGGCCTGAGCGATTTAATCTGAGAAGAAAGGTGAGATACCTGCTGCAGGTGAAGAACCACGTCCTGCTTCTACCTGCAGCAGTGCACAAACAGATTGTCCTCACAACACGCTTTTCAGCATCAGGAAATAATCGTGAAGAAATTTTTAAAAAGGGTGGACCACCATAGATCTACTGGATTGAAAAAATGACGTGCAGCCCTGGGAATCATTGTGAATTTTAAGGTTAGCATATAAACTCTTTGTTGCACTGATATAAGGAATCCAGAATTTGTTAAAACGTCACGCTGGTGCAACATGCTACATTTAACAAATAAGCAACAGCGATGGAAAAGGCTTAAGAAAAGGCAAACCACTGAAAAATAAGCTTTAAAAAGTGGATGAGGAGTAAATCTAACGCACCCAGCAGTTATTCGCCTGCAGCATGTAGCTTCAGTGTGCAGTTTGTCATTACCACATCAAGATTTAGCTTGTTTTGCAATTTTCGAATCAACTTTGGTGAAGATAGCCTTAGAGAGGGAAACAATTTCAAAAATAAGCTCTAATTTTTAATACTAAGTCCATACATTTTTAATACTAAATAATATAGTGTACCTGAGTGCATACAACTTAAGCAGACGACCTCTCATCTAAAGGTTCAAAATGACACTAAACAGACACAGATGCACACTTGGTGAATATTTGTGAATGAATCTCATATGACTTCTACTTTATGGATGGAGATTAATTTAGAAAAAGTAAAACCTAAAATCATTCTCTTATAGTTTCTGCTTGTGTGGAGTGACAGTTGCTGAATCTTATTGCACAAAATCCTCTGCGAGTTCTCGGATCTTGCACAACATTTTGAACAGGAAATTACTGAAAATGGAGGTGTCATGCTCGTCAGAATCAAGTCTACCACTATACTGTAAGTTAAATTGGATATTCAGATATCTGTTTAATAGATACCCAAAATGACAGAAAGGTTTGATTTGCTGTAGCTGGTAATGTAACTTTTTTTTTTTTTTTTTTTTTTAAATCGTTTGGAATTTAACAGAAAGACCACAATGAAAACAAGTCTTGGACTTTTTTGGGTCATCCTTGACATTTGTCGCTCTTTGACATCCAAGATTTGTCTGTTTTTATGTCTCTCACTGTCAAATAAATAAATAAAAATAAATAAAATTTAAAAAAATGTAGCTAAAGAAGTCACTCACGTGCTCAAAGATCTGCAAATTAATGCAAATCATGTGTCATAAAATGTGTCACATAAAATGTGTCACATAAAATCTGATATGGCCAAACTCTTTTCAACAGACCACACACTGCAATAATGGAGAAATGTTGATGCAGCCAACAAATGCTCTTCATCCTTGATTCTGCATCAATCAAGGCACAAAAAGCATTTGTAGGAGGTCAATGCTTCATGTTAAATACAGTGTACCATTATGCAAATTCGAGTAGCTAAATTTAAACCAAGGAGGAGCAACCAAAAAAAGCCTGTTAGTGAGATAACAAATTAATGTTTTATCTCACGCAAAAATTAATATAGAAACTCAAACTCCTACATTTGAATGACCAAGTGCCTTGGGGAGGGAGTGTCGACCCCCTGGCTGGGCTGTTCATGCATATTGGCACACAGGGAGGAGGGAGAAATCAACAAATTACCCATGAGTCACCACCCCACAACTCCCAACTGGTTACGCTGAAGTTTCTGGATCCACCTACTCTGCCGTGGCAAGAATTTGAACGTGGCTAAGAGCAAGAAAGGTGACAAAGACAGCAATTCTTTTCTTTAAAAAAAACTCAAAAGTCATGAAAAGACTGAAGCCTTTGTAAATTATCAAATGTAAACTTACCAATTCAACCTTTTTTGTATTCTATCTTCCATGATACAACAGATACTTTTTACTATCAATATTTCTGGTACCATTGCATCTTCAACAATTCTTTGAGGAAAAACGAAGCATCCTTATAATCTCTGTAAGCAAACCTTCAATTTTTAAAACAATTAAAGTTTTATAAGCCTTTCTAAGCTTGAATCATATATCTGGGAGAAAATATTAAAAGTATTTACCTTGCTAGTAGAGGCCTTGTAGGTCGTCTTTAGCTTTTGTGAGAGTTGGCTTGTGCTATGACTTGCTGTGAAATAATGATTTTAAAAAATTAGCACAATAACGTACAAAGCAGCAACAAAGAAATACTTAACTTTGTGTTTCAAAATGACACTAAAATACCAACTTTTGATGAGGTGAACGAAACTATACTGTGTCTCACCTTTTGTTTTAAGTGCTCCTTTGGCCAAATCTGCTCCTTCAAACGTCTGTCCTTCTGCAGCCAAACGATCATTCAGCGTTTCAATTTCTCTACGTACTGAAAAAAAAGAAAAAAGTTAATTCATGAACATATAAATCAAAGTTGTTCATTTTAAGATTTGGCATTTTTGCTTCCTTTTTGTGCTAGTTTTCTTTGCAAAAATTTTTGATTAATTTTCAGTATAATTAGTAATAAAGTTAATTATAAAAACAACTGACACTTGCAATGAAAGGACCATCACAGATCTGGATGGTAAACTGCTGCTGAGCAAGGCACCAAAACAGAGTTTATTCCCGTCCAGATTTTCCGAAGACTGGCTGCGTGTACGCTAGCTGCTAAACACGGTTACCCAGGCTCCATCACATGTTAAACAGCGTATGTTAACTCACATTCTAGATTTTCTATGTAGAGGTTCTCAAACTCCCTTTCAATCTGACCAAACAGGTCCAGCAGATTGCTTCTTAAAGACAGTGGCAGTTTAGAGTCCTGCAGAGGGAAAAAGAAAGAGGAAAACAATACGCATAAGACATAAAACGACAACAGCATGCTGCTGAATTCTAATATTCTAATATAAGAGATGGATTTCATGGACAAAATGTTATCAAACAGCAGTCCATGCTGAAAACACCTGTGAGGTTTAAGATTAGGAACCTCTGTTCTAGGTCACAAAATCATGAGATGGATCCCTAAAACTGCAGAATAAAATGCCAAAAAGCCCTTCAGAAAGACACAGAACCTCTACTTGTTAAATAAAGAAGTCATTATGCATTGAAACATCTGAACATCTTGAACATCTAAAACAGAAAGTAAGAAAAAAAATGGCCAAATGAAGAAATATTATAGAGATAGGAGTGGGTTAAGGTATCCAAATGCTGAGGTTATGGAAGCCTGCCCAATTTAATAAAAATGCTGACATGAAACAATTACAGGACATTCCCAGTACAGCTTTTATTACTGGAACACAGCAGAAAAAGAAAATCTCCAGGAAGGAAATAAAACTGAGCTCCTTTTTCAGCATAAGAGAGGAAAAGGATCAATAAAAAGTACACAGAGTGCTGGAGGTGTATTGGCACCCTACAAAAACCTGTAGTGTTTTATTGGAGGCCAAACACCCTGCGACTGTGACTGGTTCACTTAAACTTTGGCCTGTGGGTTTTGGAAATGCTTAAACATAGGGCAAACCTTCAACATTTAAAAAAAAACAAAACATAAATGCCAGATTATTTTGTGCTCTTTTTTTTTTTTTTTTTTTTNTTTTTTTTTTTTTTTTTTTTACTAAATACAGCTGAGAATTCAAAACTCATGTATCGCTTGCACTATAACATTTTGAATTTAGAGCATAGGAAGTATTATTTCAGGAACAAAGATTTATTCTAAAGTCGAAGTTTTAACTAAAAGCATATAATTTTTTTCTAATAACTGACTTTGCTAATGAGTCACATTTGCAAGACAGGTGAATAACCCTTTCAGTGCGTTATAGGAGTGACTTAACAGTTAATACACACAGCAGGGTCCAAAAGTCTGAGACCACATGTAAAATCCGTGATGTTTCCATGTAAATGTGGAAATANAGGGTCCAAAAGTCTGAGACCACATGTAAAATCCGTGATGTTTCCATGTAAATGTGGAAATAATCATAAAGTCTGACGTCACTAGAAGCTCTTTGGAACATCGTCACATCATGCTGGATAACTTCAGGTTTTTACAGACGTGTGGAGTCCATGATGCTGTCATTACAGCTAAAGATACTAAGATAATCTGACATTCATGGACATTTTTCAAAGATTCAACTTTTCACTCTAATTGTTAAGCTGATATTATCATTTAGAATGAAAAATCTTGTATTAAACTCAAAAAGAATGCAAAATAGAAGCATTTTCACAGTGGTCTCAGACTTTTGGACCCCACTATCTGCAGTTGCCATTGGCCATGACGAAGAAACAAACAGGAAGATGATAATATCTACGGAACGCTTTGTCCTATCGTGATCCAAACTGCTGAGTCCTCGCCGTCACCATTTGCCGTGCATTATGCTTTTAACGTTTGGCCCCAGAATTGCTGCTTGCAGCTTTATTTCCTAAAGAAATCAGCGAAGTGTGACGTTAGCATTCACAGGCTGAATGGTTTGTGCTACACTAGGATAACATCAGGATAACCGTGCATGAATGGACCGGCTGAAAGGCTTGAGGAGAAAAGTACGCCATGACGTACGCAACAAAAAGCCGATTTAGACAAACACACCTTATTGTTGCTGCAGTTAAAACGCTGGTATGGTCCTTTAACTGGGATAAACACCAGTGAGGGAATTTATACATCAAGTTTAAAAACAATTACATAGCATGTATTTGTCTCAAAAGTAAAAATTATTACTAAAACTCTATTACAAAAGCTACATGGAAATCATATGAACTAAAATACTAATGCATCAGAATCTACTTTTTTTTTTTTGTACTATGGTCTTAACTCAAGAAACGCAACCCCAGCTGTGATGTTACTCAATACATGTTGCTTGAATATCTGGAACTCCTGTATAAAGGGAAAGATATATTTCCATTCAACACAGAGAAAACATTTCAGCACTTTTGCATGCTAATACAGAGTACTGATAAAGCAAAAATCAACATATAATTACTTATATGAATCTGTCACATAAATACATTGAGAGCAGAACTGTCAACTGTGGCTATCGGCTGGACTCCCATTGCAGAAACTGGATTGAAACACAAAACACACACAAAACACTCTATCTCTTTAACTACACCATTAATTTACTAAAGTTAGCTCTAAAAACTATTTGTTGACTTATGCTAACGTAATCGCTAGACACCTGAAACTTACCTCCATTCTCATGTAGGATTCCAGATTATCAGAGGACTGGGACCAAAGTAAAATAACAGTCATGAGGAAGGGATTAAACTGTTGGTTGGTTAAAAAAAAAATGTCTTTGCAATGGGCTAAACCCAGAACAGTTTAGAGGGTAAAACTATCCTGCTCTCTAGGACATTTAGGAAATCCAATGCCATAGCAGCAATATTTAAAGATTTAATTTAATTTCTATTAGTGATCTAAGCTAATCAAAACATCCAGTTAGCTTTTGAGCTGAGCTTGTAACAAGCTTGGGGCGTTCTCATAGAAGCTATGTAGGATATATGTTTCATTAGCATACTGAAAAATAAACACCACGCAATAATTGATGCTATTTCTCAAAAAAAGGTTATTTGCTTTATTAATAAGAAAAATGTCACCTCATTTATCAACGCATGAAGGAGTGAGAGCTGAGGTTTCATCTCCTGTTCTCTTGCAGAATTACAGGAATTCAAGTAAAAATCAATTTTCATAGAACTCTAAGAAACACCACCGATCTGGCTGAGTATAATTTATGCAAAATAGTTAGGCCTATTTTGAGTCCATCTGTTTTAACTAAAGAGGAACAATTCAATAGGTTTAATACCCCTTTAAACAGGGGTATTAAACCAAACTGGCTCACAAAACGAGAGCTAAAAGCAACAGCAGGGCAGTGGGCTAATGGTTACAGATAGTTGGAAATTCATTTTCGACACATTATCAGTATGTCCTGCGTGTTTCTGGGTCCTCACCTGTCCCTCCAGCAGATCCCTCTGCAGGCCGGAGCGCTCCTGTTCGGTGCTGTTGGTCCTGCGGATCGACAGGCTGTGGGATTTTCTCTTCTGCTTGGCCTGGCGAGCGGCGGTGCTGCTCCCGCTTTCCACCGGCATCCCTCCTTCCAGACCTGGTCTAACCTGGTGTCTGAAAACGTAAAAATCAGCAAAAAAGAAAAACCATGACCAAAGGGCTATAATAAATCCAATCTGTAATCATCTGGAGGGGAAGTTGGGGCCGTTCACTCATTCAACAACTACAGTCCACAGAAAACATAAGACGAGTGTAGCTGCATTTGTTGCATTTGGCAGCTTCCAAGTGTGAATGTGTGAAATGGCAGAGTGAAGAAGTGTGAAGCTGCCACTGAGAAAGAGCATACAGGCTCAGCAAACCCTCAATGGATATGTTAAGGTAAATCATTAAGAGTTTCTGGGACAGAAACTGAAAGAGAATGAACATTTCAGCTTAAAACGGAGTGTTTAATAGTGACAGAAACAGTGTGAAATGTTTCATGTTCTCCCAGATAAAATACTGGAGTTTAAGTATTTCAGAAATTGTTCTATGAGAAATCTAAGCAGCTGCTTTGTTAAATTTATTTACGTAACAAAATAGTTTCACAATTCGCAATATTAAAAATGTATTACAAATTCCACAGTACTTATAGTGATGAATAATAAATGAAGGATGTTAATAGGCTATATTGGCCATCACTAGTTGTAAATGTACATAAAATGGGTGTATTTGCACAGCTTGGATCCTCCAACAATCTTGCACATTGTTGACTATGTCATAAGGCAAGACTGCTTAAAAAAATCGCAAAAGAAATCAGGATGCAAATAATCAATCAGTGGTGACATGTTCATTTTAAGCTACTTATTCTGATTCCTTCAAATAAGGCATGACCAGGAGATTGTGTATCAGGATAAGTAATTTTTATATATGCTCATAACACAATAATGAGACAAAGTCTGGTTGAAGCTGACTTGTCCTTGAGAAGACATGAAAGGGTCTGGACATCAAAGCATGTAAGTAATCAGGTGGTTTTATGTCTCCAGCTAAACTGTTATCATCAAATACATACTGCTGCTGTCAGCCGGCCATTTCTACTGTCTGCTGGATAAAGAGACAGATAGCTGCCTTGCTAGCTGACAGTAGTTCCTCTTGCTGGCTGTCACTATTGTGACCTGAGGACGCGAGGGCAATGGGAGGAGACACTTTTTTATTTTGACACAAAAAGCCTCCGAGGTTAAACAGAAAATAAAGGATAAATCCATTTCTCTGACTGGAAATGAACGTCAACATAATGAAAAACAGACAACGTTAGCATTATTTCATCATGAGCTAAGCAGAGCTGTGTCAGTTAGCTTCCAGTAACAAACATGCTAATAGGCTAGCGACAACACAGCCTGGTAACAATGTCGTCCAACTTACCAGAAAGTTTAGAACTGCAGGGTTTTATTCCTGGATATAGTGTGAAATATTTCCTTTTCGAACACTGCCGTCATTGTGAGGAAAAAGCTATGCTGGGTTTTGCGGAGAATCCGTGTTGACAGTTGACGAGCTAAGCTAAGCTACATGAGAAAAGATAACCGAGACAATTCCGGCTCCAGTTTTTCGCAATAAAACCCTATTGTTAAAATCTGTCTGATGCTGCGTTTGAGCTCCCTTGGAAAAACGCGTTGGAATGACATTTGAAGTCGGTGCTCCGACTGGGAAACTGGGACCAAAATGATCTACACCGACTTCACGAGTATGACGTCACTCAACATGGCAGCGCCCGTGGAAACTAGCTTTGTGAATGGAAATGACAGGCGAATAAAGTATTTTTTTTGCGTGACACCGAAAAAAAGGTCAAAATATATCTCCAAGTTAACTATCTACAATGTATAATAACTGTTTGCCATTGATACGTGTGAATAATTTCAGAATATTCCTTCTCTTAACAAAAGTTTAATAGCCACTGTGATTAATACCATTGTAAAACAATCCAACCAAACAGTCCTGTAATCTAACTTTACTTTAGTTAGGATTTATTACTAAGTTTATTTAATCTTACAGTATTTATTGGTCTTCCCATGCTTTTTTGTTTACATTTGGTTGGAACGGTTTGAGCAGGGCGAAAGTCGGAACTTCCCGCTGGTTAAAATCCGACTTCCGAGGTACCTCGAACGCAGCATAGCGTAGTTTGCTTCACGCTAAACTGTGTTCAAAATATGTCACATTCACGTTAGTTTGGCACATGGAGCAATTAATTTCGCCACATTTTACAAATCATACGCAACTTTATGTACCTTCGGCACATTATAAAACCCCCTAAACATCTAACTGAAAAGTCAGCAAGGTAAATCCGGACAAAGGTTTTTCAAAATACAAGTACTCCAGCAGTAATATGGCTTTGCATAGCAATAAACCATCGGCATATTTTTAAAGACAAATCTTGTACCTTGTACAAGATTTTGTATAACAATTTAGGCACGGACATGTAAAAATATACATCTTAAATTATCTACCTTAACTTTCTGACAAGAGAAAGTTGTGCTGCTACTTACCTGCAGTTAACAGGCGCCCTCATCCATCAGGAGGCGTGGCTTCATGCAGGTATAAATGCTGAGGATTTCCCGCCAGTCAAAGTAACACAAGCCACTGAAGTTAAATCTTTTGTTACACAAGAGCTCACAAAACTGGACATGGAGTTCCTGGTGGTCTGCAGATGTGAATAGTAACTAACTTCATTTACTCAAATACTTTGTGTATTGTACTTTATCACTACATTTACTACTTGTAATTAATTATTCCATCTTAGTATTCCTCCTTTTAGAGCACTTTTTCCTCCACCGGTAGTCCGATGGTTCAGTGTTTGTGACAGATAAGATACAAGTTTGATCCCCCCACAGAAATCAAAATCAGAATTTTACTAGTTGCGATTCTAGTTTTGGAATATAACACAATGAGTAGATTAGTTATATTTATTTGGCTCCCTCCTTACGTAACATTTCTGCAGATTATAAAGGAAACATCAACATCACTTTATCAAAATGAACCCAGTATTAAGACTCACATAAGCTGTAAAGCAATGAATATTCTCCTGCAAAGAGAAAAGTTGCAAAATTGAGTAAAACTCAGTTTTACAGCCAAATAATCAAATATATCCATTGTCATTCAATCTGTAAGTATGAAAACAGCAACTGGGACAACAAAAATAAGACCTTCATCATTATAACTAGGTATTGTGAGTCTTTGCTTTCCATATATTTCGACATACTTATTTCCTCACAGTTCATCAAGCTTTATTTTGGTGAGCAAAAGCTTGAGACCAGAATAACATAAGCATTTTTATGTTTTTTTGCTCATCCACAGCTCATTTATTTATGATGTATGGTTCTGCTACCCTCAAGAATGACAGTTCCATGTCAAAACAAGATGTTTTCCTCAGTTCAAAGGAGGGCTATTTCATGTTTTTATGGCTGTGGAAAAAGCAATTGCTGGATCTGTTTTGGGTCAGCCAACACAAGTGTCATTCCAAAAGAGTCAAATAGTCCAGAAAAGGTAGTTTCAGTTTTATCTGCGATCGGTGTTGCCAGACTTCCTCTTCCCAGCCAAGAGGTGTTTGGGTTTGAGGTCAAACACGTGTCTGTCTGCCTCTCCCTTCTTGCCTTGGCGGTTCATGCCTTTCTGGGAATTCTTCATCATCGTCTTCGCCTTCTTCACCATCTGCAAAAGAGGTAAAAAGACGACACTGTCAGTAAGCTCTGAGCCTAAAATTAGGCAGCCCACAACTATATGCTCTGCCCTTTTCATGTTTAAGCAATAATTAAGCTGTTAAAAAAAAAAAAAAGAAATCAGTTTTAAAAAATTATATTTTTATAATATTTTTATAATTTCTGCATTGCCTGTCCCAGGAAATCTGCCACAGGACAAAGCTGGTAATAAAGCTGCAGCATGATAATGAAAATGATAGTGTCACCTACCTTAGCATCACGTAAACCAGACTTGTCTCGTGGCGGACGCAAGGCACTCTGGCTGCGGGTTTTAGATGTCGGGGGTGCTGAAGCCTCACGCTTACGTTTCTTAGTGACGCTGCGGGACCGTCGGGCCTGCTGTGCATAGTGGCTCTGGAGGTAAAGCGGCAAAAACACTTATGAATTAGAATTCCTGCTTAGAAAAACAAACATGTTCGTATATACAGTACGGTTCTCACATGTGCTTTAGCAGCACATTGTACAACTTCTCATGTCTGTGGTGAAATTAAAGTACTCGATCTGTCATCAGTTGTTGTTTTATTTTAATATTTTGTCCCTTTCTAATAGATTAAAGCTGCAATATGACTCATGTTAACTGTAATTACTGTATCTTAAAGAATATGTTCATATTAAAGCTTTAGAGCTCTTTGCAATTGGGAAATTAACCCCACAGCGTGATATACAGGAAGAACTTACATCATCTTTGTCATTCATATCCAAACCCAGGTCACCCATCTCCTTTTCCAGTGTTTTTCTTTCAACCTGTAAATATTAAAACATACACCAGCTGATCAGTCAACTGCTCTGAGCACTGGCTAATATATTAAACACAAATTCTTATCCGGACGATAATGAGCCTGACTTGTAGCCAATCTATTTTGTAAATGAACAAAATATGTTTCTTATAATCTTTGCTTGTATTTAATGAGATTTTTGAATACCAGAGTCACTAACGCAATTTCCATTTCTTCATTTTCACATCAGACGCTCACGTATTCCTGTTGAACAGGCAGATTTTTGATAACGTCTCACCTTGGTGGCGGTCCTCGGCATCCGAGGCCCATGGATGTCCTTCTCTTTGGATTCCAGGATCATGAGATTCTTCTTCTCACGGATCTGTTTGGCCAGCATGCGGATCTCCTGCATCTCCTCATCTTCGCTCTCTTCATCTGAGTCGTATTCCCCGGCCCGCTCCTTTAGCTCCTCCTCCTTCTCCAGCTCCTCCAGTTTCTATGATGGGGAGATTAAAAACTCTCTGGAACATTTACATAAAGACTAAAATCCTTTTGATGTTTCACGCTTGCTCTTTTACCGGTTAATTAACAACACTTCACACCTAAAGAATCATTTAATAATCATTGGAATATTGTATTTTGGCAACGCAGAAATCACATTATGCTACTATATACAAGCAGGAAGTTTTGGCTTTGACTCAACGCAGCACGAGACTCACGTTCATGATCTCAGGATCGATGTAATCTGCAATGTTGTGGCCCTCCCAGACCTCAGGGATCTTATCATGCTTCTCATCTTCATTCATCAGATCCCAGTATTCTTAAAAAGAATTGACAAGCATTACAACTGCAGACATCAGCATTTACTTTCTACAGATAAAAAAATGGCAGAATAAAAAGAGTTTCTTACTCTGCAGGTCTAGAACGTAGTCATCTCCAAGCTCAAGCTCCAGATCTCTCTCCTGTAAAGTGTGTAATAAAATCAGCCAATCAGGAAGTTTAACAGTGTGTCGTCCCATTAGATTAGCGCCTGAAGTTACCGCCAGACGTACCAGTTTGCGTTTGGGTGCGTCCACTTCCATCGCCCTCTTGCGTATCATGGCTCCCTCTGGGATGAAGGGAGGCCTCTCCTGGTGTTGATGGAATAAAAAAAAGACATAAAGCATCTACTGCTGAGTCAAATCCATCAGATGAGAAGCTTTATTCTCAAATGAGATATTGACCACTGGATGGAAAAACTACAATCACGCTGCCAAAGTGTAAATAACTAATGGTATTTTTTAGGAGCATCTTATCGACTGCGCTGACGATAATTTTACCTTTGCGTCTCTCTTGACGGGCATGGCCAGGTGGAGTCGGTTGAGAACATCGTTGACCTTTTTGCCTTTCACCTTGGTGTCAACGCGATGGGAAAGGAGCCGGTCGCAGGCCTGAAACACACGGGATCAATAATTATATGAGGTTCAAGGAAACCCAGATGCATAATAACTAGGTATATTTTCCCAAAAAATAAGAGCGTAGTAGCAGTTTTAATATAATTCCAATTTTCTCACCTCTGTTCTAACTTGCATGACTCCCTCCTCTGTCAAAGTGCTGGTCTCAATGACAGGGATTTCCTCAGAAGAGATGTCTGCAAAGATTTTCTGACGATAATAATGGCAACAGTTAGACATGACCATCAATTTAATATAACACAGATCGACTTTTACTGCCACTAAAGGCATTTAAATGTGAATCGTAAACATTAATCGTGATCACGTGGTTGCTTAACAGCCTAACTTATGTCACCCACCTGGTTCTCCTCAGACAGCTCACTGATCTTCTTCACGTCACATTTGTTGGCCACAACGATCAGAGGCTTTAGAGACACAAAACACCGCCATTACTTTAAATACACTCTCATGGCAATTTATTTAATCCTTCAACAAAGGATAGAGGGGCTGAGGATAGAGGATACATCCTGCTACCTAAGAGTCTGGAGATTCTGCCAGCATTGCCCAAATTATCTAGTGCTAATATAATTAGTTTTTTTGGAAACTGGTTCACAGAAGTAACAAACACAGTGTAAAAACTGACATATTCTTACAGGCAAGATGTGGTTTTCATTCCAAAATGAATGAACAGAGCTCCAGTCGCAGCAAATGCACTTCAATTTGTACTACTATTGTATTTAACAACCAAATTAATCTTCAATGGATGTATATTTGAGCCTTTAATTCCAAAATCCATCTCTGCACAGCAGTGAGGCAGCGTTCCCTTCAGAGAATATTTAACATCATACATTTACAGACATAATGATTTCTGGATAATAATCTACCCATGTGTTAACAATCCAGCCTTATCATTCTATGTTGACCTCTGACCTTGTTGGCGAACAGAGGACGGATGCTGTTGAAGAGCTCCAGCTGTTCCTGCAGGGTGTGGCCACACTGCTCTGACAGGTCCATGACGTAAAGAACCGCCGCACGCAGGTGAGCCAAAGCCGTGATGGCCTGCATCTCAATGGTGTTCCTCTCCTCCAATGGGTGGTCCAGGATACCAGGGGTGTCCACCACCTACACACACACACACATACACACGCACACGCACACCAATGAGTATAGGATGCATGTAAACGTACTGATTGTGGCATCAAATGAATAAAACTTGATCAGAAATTGACAGAACGGCCCCATTCACACCAACAAGCACTGAGTAGGCAGTGACACGCTGAAACACTCATTGCAAATGCCTGTCTTCTATAAGTCTTAATATCTATGTTACCTGCCAGCGGAGGTATCTGTAGTCCATGTGACCCACAAACAGAGACTTGGTGGTAAAAGCGTACGGCTGGACATCAACATCAGCTCTGGTGACCTGAGAAGAAAAACAGTTCAGAAGGACCTTACAATGCTGTAAATGTTTTAACTTGTTGCTGAGGTCACTGACTGAGGGATTTAACCGTGAACTTCTCCATCTTTGGGTCATACTGGGGTCGCTCAATAAGCAGAGTGAAGAGCAAAGAGTATCTTGGGAGACTGATAACTTGGCATTTGTTTGATATATTTTCACCTTGTTGATGAAACTGGACTTGCCAACGTTGGGGTAACCACACAAAAGCAGGGTCCTCGTGTTGGGGTCAATGGTCGGTAAACGGGACAGATGCTGACGTACTGTTGAAGGGAATCAATATGTGCATTTTTTAATCATTTTCAGAGAAGTAAATACAGAAAAATGTTGTTCATGTTCATGTTCATGCAGATGGACTAGAAATGGTTCATAAAAATCTCCAAGTATACAGAGAAAACAAAAACTTGATAACAGAAACACAAAAGCACAGTTTGAGGAAAGGGTTTGGGGCTTCTTTAAGCTGATCCCACTTTGCATTTTGTCCATGTGACACTAAAACTTACCTTGTTCTAAATACTCCAAGCTGGACTTCTGTCGTTTCAGGATGGTGCACATACGACCAAGAGCCGCTCTTTTTAGCTGTTTACAGCGGTACAGAGAATCTCCATATTTCATCAGGCGGACATAGTCTTTGGCAACACTACAGGAAACAAAAAGATAGGGTTTCAAGAATTAAAAAGATTGCATGACTGTCCCAACTGATCAGTGGGACCATAAACACCAATCAGATAAAAGAAAGAGTCACACTTACTTATCGATCAAATTCTTAGCGATGTTTATCTGACCCAAAGCCAACTTGTAATGGTCTTTGTCATAGAGCACATTCATCAAATCAGCGTAGAATGGATGGATATCCTGAGGAAAACAAGATGTCATTATAATTAACAATCTAACAACGCAACATAAATAGTCATAAAAGGCACAAATCTTTCAAGAATCTGGAATCAATACTTACTTTTAACCAGAGAGTAACATCTACTTTTACATTATAACAAGAGGATCCCAGCAGGATTCAAGGGCTTAAGAATCAGAAACTCAATTTTATATGAACAAACATAAAAATATTGAACCAGTTGATCCTCCTCAAAACATTCTGCAGTTCGCAGCAGTTTTACAATGATCATAATACCACATGCCAGACACTGTGAAGCTTCTTGACTTACGTCCAGCTTGGGGAAGTCGGTGAGGATCTGTGTGAGTCGGTCATGGTAGTTCTGCTGCGTGAATTTAACCTTTCGCATGTAGAAGTGTCGGATACGGTGGATCTGATAATGTTTGTGTATCACTGTGGGCGTCTTCCTTTGCGTTTTGGATAAAGTGATGTCAATGAAATCCTGTAAGAAGGAAAGCGGTAGACAGGTTAAGACTTTTTTCAGCATGGCTACACATAAACACTTCCTTTGTTTGGTTTTTGACATTTTCATCTTGACTTGAATGTATCTTGGTAGGGAGATGCTAAACAAGTCATGCTAAATAGACCTAGTCCAGGTCCAACAGTGGCTGCTAGATAGGATTGATGTTAGTTTGATACTGTTTACAGGTTAACGGACATGAAGTACACATGTTAACACTTATTCACCATAACATGCTGTTTTCTTCACTAGCTAAGCTTTCAGCCAATGAATCACAAGTAGCAGCTTGCTTAAGATTTGCCAAAATTGTATTAACAACTCTATCAATTAATATAGCCTCGCTTCTTGGAAAAAGTTAATTTCTTAAAAAGTACTTCCTTTGCTTCTGGATCATTGCAACCTTCTTGTCATTTCGGAGGAGTAATTAAAAAAACAATGAAAAAAATTAAAACATAATTAAAACAGCCTTAAACCGAAGCATCGAGCTGTTAGGGTTCACACGCCTCCTAACAGCCACGGGGTATTTAAACGTTTTGTCATGTGATTTTATCTGATTGATTCTTAAATTGACAGATTTTCCTCACGGAGCTTGGCACGTGACATGTCTGGAATTATTTCCAATGTATCAATAGTTATTTATGGACAAAACACGATACCATTATTTCAGTATAGCAGAAGACTTGTCTGATTGGGTGAAGCGTTTTCACTCTGATTTTCCAGATGGATTTATCGCGAATTAATTTTTATTTTAATTTACGTGGAATTATTTGGTTTTGAACTCACGGCTATCCATTTACAGCAACACGTGTTTTCCTTCGCAGCACATTCCACCATGTTTCACTGTTTTCATCTGGAATCAAAGTCGAAAAACACATCGCGTAAAACAACAGATGTTAAAAATCAATGCCAAATCTTACCTTGGCGGTGGGAACCACCATAATTTTCTTGAAATTGTAGAGTGCCATTTTGTCGGGACACGTTTCGGTCCTCAGACAGCACGGGGAAAGGAACGCTCAGTGTTCCGGAAGAGCCGGAAGAGAAAAAATGTCAGGGCTTTTCTGCACATCGCCCCCTGGCGTCCAAACATAGACATAGCATAAATAAGCTACTGTATTGTGAAAACACTTAATATTTTTACATTTTAAAAACTTTTTATTACAACAAAACATACAAATTATTTACAGTATGTCCTCTCTGTATATAACAGCCATTTAGAATGTGTGTGTTCAGATTTCACAACTTATTGATGAACATGATCCAACAAGGGAGTCAGATTAAAAATTTATGTATTTTAGCTATATTTTCATCTTAGGGTCACAGGTGAGCCCCTGAATGAGAAAGATCTCCTCTCTTTATGTTTTCAATCTCTCCCAGTTCCAGATCCTTCTTTAACTGTTTTAAACTTATTTATTTTGGCAAACAAAAGCAGATTTAACCTATCTCACAAGGAGTGACATTACCATCAAAAAAAAAAAAAAAAAAAAAAAGAGTTGGCAACATGATGTTCCATATCTCCTTTTTCCTTTGTATCATTCAGTGAAAACATGAATGAATTATTAAACATGATATCATAAAATATTACAAACTGAGTAACATAGGTACAAAAAACTGATAGTGAAACTTAGTTTTGGTTATGATTTGTAGCTAAAAGACAAACAAGGAAACCTGTGATAACAGCTAAAAAAAAAAAAAAAAAAAAAAAAAAAAAAGGTCATTGTATCCATTTCCTCTTATTAGAAGAGTCTTTGACGAATCTGGCAAGGTCTTCAAAACAGTGATAGATGTTACCAAATGACCACGTTTGATGGTTTAGCTGGTATTTATCTCTGAGGAAAATAATGTCTTAAGTCTGTGTGACAGGTAAAAAGTAAAATGTGAAAAATGACAAATGAGAGGTTGGGGTTAATTTACTACTTTATTTCAATGCCTCACCTTATACATTTGTTAAACCTCGTGTACGTCTTTTCGGAGCCTTTTGGAACCGTGCAGTTTGCCACAGTCCTTCTGTAAAATCACTTTTTAACACGGAAATAGGAAGCTCTATCAAAAGCCAACATTTGTGTCATGATATACTTTCCATTAAAAAAATGTGATAACCAGAGTTAAAGAATGTGTGCCAGTACGTTATTTTACATTATTTACCGCTCTTCCGGGTTAGAACTCCATATTTGTTATGATACGCCGTGACAATGAATTAGCCAATCAGCGGGCGCAGCTGCTTGTTAAACACACCCACTTTCAGCCGATCACGAGTGTATTCGCGTGCACCCCCTCCTAGTTTGGACCAATCAGGAGCAGCCGCTGTTAGGTGAAGGGAGGAGCGGGGGAGGGGCGGAGACTCTTGCCCTGTGTGAAGTTTTGTGTTCGCCGCTGCAATACAGACATACAAAACTAAGAGCTCTCACTCCTTAAAACTAAAAAAACTCAAAAAAGATGTTCAGCCAAATCAGATAAGAAGTTGCTATAAAATTGGAACGATGATAGCCGGTGGGCAAAGTTTTTAATAGGGTTGACTTCGCCCTGATTTACAACCAAAACTTGGTCAAGCTCACTAGCAAACAAAACCAGGGTATAATACATTACATCCCTGGTATAATAGAGTAATTGGCTAAAATAATAATTTCCTCATTATTGGTCACTATCCCCTAAAGGTCAAATATTTTACAACTCTGTTAAAACAGGTTGCCATTGTTGATTGTGTGAATGTGTGTGTCAAAGATCCCCAGTATTGAAACTGTGAAAGATTCATGTCAATATCATTTTCCTTTTAATCAGTCCACACATTCCACTGGCACAAAATTAATTAATGTTAACATTTTCATATGTAAAAGCACCTAAATTCCTAAATATAATAATAATAATAATAATAATAATAATTATTATTATTATTATTATTATTATTATTATTATATTATTATTATTATTATTATTATCAACATTATTCTAAGGAGAAAACTGACCAGATGTGCCATTTCAAGAGGCAGATGTTTCTCAAACTGAAGTCTTGTTACATTGATGAGTTGGTGACAATTTCTCCAAATCGCTTGTCATGAAGATCCGGCGATGCAAGATTTCCTTTTATAGAGCTCCATTAAAAAAAAAAAAATTAAAAAAAATCACAGAAAAAAAAAATAATAATTAAAAAAGCCACATAGATCTAACCAACCCAGAAAAAAATTTAAAAGAATTGTGCCTGGGTGTGTTGTTCATATGAAGCCAGTGACCATATTTTTGATGTTGCCATAGTGATGCTTTAATGTTTTGATTGTGGTTCCTTCATAGAGGGAATCTTATGGATAATAGCATAAAACCTAGTCACAGGAAAAGAAGCAGCTGGTGTTTCTGGGAGACAATGGCAGTCTGCATCCTCCTCAGCCCATCATTTAGCAGTGACCAGGAATATAGTTTATACAAAAATATATGATTTATAGTTGGAGGAAAAGAATAGAAAGAAAAAAAAAGATTAATAATGACCATAAACACAAAGAAGCACTGCAGGTAGACAAAACAAGGTACAGAAAATAAATAATTCTAATAATTTTAATGATGCAATGCTCTCTTTCAGGGATCTAAGTAATGCGTCATTGGTTCTTTCCAAATTCTGCCCTGGCTGTATGAAAACAATCTCATCTTTACAATAAACAGCTCTGCCAATAAACTGATCAAAAACATCAAAAACATTCCTGATAATAATTCAACTTTTGTTCTGTCATAACACCCTATCTATGATGACAGAGATGTCAAAAGACATAGTCAAATTTGACATTTGGTGCACAGGACATATTATCATTTCTGTTTGAATTCCATATGTCTATATATGCCTCTACTACCTCTGAATTTGGAAACAGAAGCTTATCAGGAGTGTCTGAGGTCATCATAAAGGCCACTTTTGGAAACCTGAGGAAAGCTTTTATTGAGTGGTTCCTCTGCCACGACATAGACGATCTTTGTGCTGCACACGAAAGGGAAAGGAAACGGTAATTTCTCCATTCCAAAAACCCTCTCTCCCTCATCTTAGTATACTCAGTGTTTCATCGATCGGAAGCTTTAACACGAGTAACGTGTATTCGTCGATTTCAGAGTTTCTTGGTTGATTTTCTTGGTTTTCTCCGTGGACTCTGTGGTTTGGCCGTGAGGAATTTGCTTCGCGTGAAATTCCAGGCGCCAGATTTATCGAGCCCAAAGTTGATCGGCAAGCTAGCTAGCTAGCCACCTAGCTAACACTTAGCTAGTTTACTTGTTAACTAGCTTGCAGGCTGGTCGGGCTGTCTAGTGTCACACATTTTGGGTGTTGTTTTGTTAGTACACTATAACTGGATATTTTCTGTGAAACCTATAGACTATTTGCGGCGAGGTTTAGTACGGTAAGCCGGTTGTTTGTAGCTAGCGTGCTCGTTATAGCCTGCTAGCTAATACCCTGCGTATTTAGCCTGGAAGCCAATTCAAGGCCTCAGTCAAGCACCACCATCAGCTGCCGCTACCACCACAGTATTTACGTTACCGCGCAGTGAAAGTTGACAGGTGAGTAAGAAACTTTTCAAACTTTTATCAAAATGAACATTAGTATGCATATTCCGTTATGTTTCTGCTCTGTAAGCAGACTGGTTCGGCTAGCTTGCTGGCTAAACATTAGCCTGAGTCAAAACGATGGGGGGTTGGGGAATCCGCGAAATCACGCCGGAGGTCGCCATCTTTCATGGGATGCTGCTGCAAGCCAGCTGACTACTCTTGGCTGCGACTTTCTTGCGTGAGTTAAATTGAAGTCGTAATGTATTTTTACACCAATGGTGACGACTGGCCTTTTGTTCCTCTGTCATTCAAATGTAGTCCATATTTCGCCTTCGGAGGGCCTGTATATTATACACTTTTGGCGACAGTGTGGCATGCATAGCCCTTGGCATGGGCATGGCATGTGAACTGCAGTCTTTCTCGGCTGTGTCAGCTGCTAAATACGCCTGCATTGCGTCTTTAATACAAGTTGCAGGCATTGTCAAGTATAGTTAAGTCAAATAATGTTAAGTGTGTGACTGTTTTGAAGAAGATAAACACACCGAGGCGTCATGCAGGGTTGAGGGACGTCCTCCGCTGCACCGGTAAAACGAAACCGAAGTTATCTTTCGATTTTGTTTTTTATTTTTCTGTTTCCACAAACAGAATGCAGGTTTCACACATCTGAAAAGGGATTCGCGGCAGGCTGTAATTTTTAATTTATTCTAGTTATGACTTCTCTTGACCACAAGAGTTTTAAAATTTTGATTGGTATAGTTAAATCGTAAAAAAACCTCAAATGAAAATTGAGTTTTAAAATGTTTTTGCCCTCTTAATGTCAATGTAAACACAGTCCACGTTTGACTCCTCCATTGGTTCCCAATTGTGGTCCTGCAGCATCTCAACACCTGCTTTAGCTAATCAACAGAGATGGAAAATATGCATTGCTGTGGTAGAACCAGGATGGCGAACCACTGCAATAATCTAACCACAGCATTTGATTTAGCATGTAGATTGAAGTATTTAGAATAAAAGTTACCAAATCTGAAGGGGTGAAAAAGAATCTTTAGGGTGTTAATGCAATAACTAGTAGTGGTAATTTTGTGGTGTAACAAAAGAGATTCAGCTTAGAGATTACCTAAAGCGAACTACAGTTTCATCGGACTATAAATAAAGTAGTCAGCTAGCTGTTGCATTTTTTATTGGTGGGGTTGCACTCTTGGTGTATTTTGGAACAGCAGCGTAGAATATAGTATAAAGTAGCATAAATCACTTCTTCTGGTTATCCAGAATGGAAAGAAGCAAGTAGAGCAAAGTGTGTTTTGGTGTGGGCCTTGTCTAGACGTTATGATTGACTCACTGCATCTGCTTAGGAAATGACTTGTACTGTGACCCCTGTCAGTCTTTTTGTGGGTCAGGTCAGGTCAAACTGCATTGCAGGGGCTCTCAGCAGTGTTGATTATTACCTCCTGCACTTTCGTGTATACATTCTGTGGCTTAGTTGATCATTATGCCATCGTTCTTTTCACAGCTGTAATTGTAGTAAGGCCTGCATTGTAGATTATGGGTGTGTGAACTTTGTTGTTGATCCTGTTGACTCTGAGAAGGCCTCAGATGACATTATCACAGACATGTAAAGGTATTGTTGTTGTTCAGCAAAAGCTTCTCCAAAACTGTCCGCTTTTTGATATCAAAGAAAAACAGCCTTGTTAAGATTGAGTTTTGCATTTTGAGATTTCCAGTGGGTTATGAAATGGGAGTTGTCGAGTTTTCTCTGACTTGTGTAATCCTTCATACAGTCAGATGATTAAAATCAGCCCTAGAGTTTCACATGTTGCAAACAACAACAGTAATGTATGTTTTCCAATACAACTAGCATTTTTATCAGAGTTGCATATGTATTATGTGGTGCAGAGATCAGTGTGTGAGGTTTTTATGACAAAACAGGGTTGTTTGCTCACGAGTTGTCTAAATATCCTGTAACTCAGTTTTTTTTTATAGATTAATGTAGTGATTATTTTTCTGATTAATCAATTGTATAGTTTATAAAATGTCAAAATAAATGCCACTTAAGTTACCAGAGCGCACAGTGATGTCTTCAGATTAGTTTGTCTAACAGTCCAAAAACCTAAAGGGATTCAAGTTACAGACATAGAAGCTTAAACCATTAAATCTTTGGTGTTTTTACTGGACTAATGACTTTAACAATTAATCAATTATCACAGCTGTCATAAATTAATATGACTTAATTTTGACTCACTTAAAAATCTTGGATGATAGATCATTGGCTGTAACCTGCAGACTCCAGTTAAACTAAACCAAATAACCACATTTATTTAGCATATTGTGTCATTATGTTTTAATGAGCCACATTGTGCGGAGCTCTTGAAAGTGTGTTAAAAATAGAGAAAAGTTATATTTGCTCTTCAATTGGCAAACATGTTAAATCTCGTTAAACAGTTTGTCACTCTGGAGCTGTTTTGATAACTGAATATATTTGATGGGGAGCATCTGTGTTTATCGCCATTTATCATAGTGGAATCACACACACACACACACACACACACACACACACACACACACACACACACACAGGATGTTGGGAATGAGTATGTGGATCAAAGGTCATCAGCTTTACAGCCATGCCATTCTTTTTCTGCTTTGTATGCAAACACAGCAAGAGCCCGTGTCAGAGACAGGCACCCGATTGTTGGGCGGATTATAAATGCTTTACAGAGAGCTCCCAACATGATAGAAAAGGGGGCGTTTAGACTTTGGGGGGTCCTCCTCTTCTTTCTCTGCTGATGTGATGATGAGGTCAAACGCGGCAGCTATAGTTACCAGTCGGAGCGTCAATGCTGAAACCGCAGTAGTTTGAGATGAATGAGGAGTTATTGTAAACTTGAACCACACATTTTTGTTGCATGTCAAGGTAAAAAAACATTTACTGGTTATAGTTTTACCACTGCAAAGATTTTAACATTCAACTTTGTCTTTTCTCTGTTTTCTTTAATTTTTTTTTCTTAAGCTACGCACACCTGCTTAACCAAATCAGGTGTGTTCACTCTTGATTAGATAAACACACCTGATTTAGCTAATCAGGTGTAGGTAGAGCAGGGATACTTGGGAAACATGCAGTACTCGAGGAACACGATTGAGAAACATTCCCCTAGGCTACATGCTTTTCATTTAGTAGTGTACTTAGTGTTTTATTTTGTGTACTTAGTGTTGCTGATCACACTAAATATGCAGTTTTGAATCAGAAATTGGCTCCGGGACACATTGTAGGAATCTGTCACTCTGTTTAGCCAGACTAGCAGGTCTTTAGTGATGCTGTATCTGTTGGTTCAGCACTTTACATCAAAGACCTCAGCAATTACAACAGATTCCTATAAAACAGATTCTCACATTCATGGTCCCCAGAGGATGAATCCTAATGAGTTTGGTCATTCTCTGACTTTTCTTCTAGCTAAATTGTAAAGTTTGTCCAGCTTTTAAGTTCATGTCCAGATATTCCAATAACCTTCCTGTTACAAGCTTAACACACAGATGTTCCCCCAATTACAGGCTGTAATGTAGCAATGGTTAGTCTTGTTTCATTTCCAGCAAATTAATAATTGATGTATTGAACAGGAATTTATAATAAGTAGGCCTAATTGTTTCTTATAGGCTTGGGGTGGCAGCTTATTTTCTTCTTCTCTGCTCCGTGTAAACATGATTCAGAATTTGTAATGAAAACTTAAAATAAAATTTGATTAATTGATGGAAAAGGTAGCTTTATGATTCTGACAACTTTTAACCCCTTCAAGTAATTTCACAACAAAAGTTAAATGATTGTTTTTGCTGCACTATTATTGTATTCTGTGGGCCAAAGCTGAGACAATATCATTTTAGAGTTAGGAAGAAAATGCCATACATACACAAAACTTTAAATACACAAACCCTAGGACTTAATGTGTAATAATAATAATGTAATAAGTGCTGAGGAATTTGTTGAAGTTGATTGTGGAAGGTTTTAAAATAATCAAATGTGCCAGAGTTTACGTGGGTTTTTTTTTTTTTTTTTTTTTTTTTTTTGTTTTGTTTTGTTGTTGTTTTTTTCCGGAAAGGTCAGTATTTAGTGATTATTTCAATATATGTGTATTGTGTAGCTTTGTGGTTGATAGATTTCTGTCAGTAGAAATTAATGGCAGACTTTAAAAATTTGAAGAGCTTAAAATGTGTTTAGGCTCAAAGTGCGTTGCTGCAGTTAAAGGATCATACCACCCATTTTGCATGTGTGAACCTAATATATTAAATTTTCATACATGTAACATTACTGACAATCATTTCCCAAAGCATACTACTCGAACGGTGAATTAAAATTTTTTCCTACATGTATGAAAATTGAATATATTAGGCTCAAACCTGCAAAGTGGATGGTATGGTCCTTTCAATGTGACATAAACCATAAATTGAGATGTTGAATCAAATGTATCTGCACTTTCTGTCGGGGCCTGAAATTATTACCTGACAAATGTCAGTACAACTTCAGTTTGGAGTCGAAATGAACACAACAGCCAACTTTCTGAGAGAGTAAAACTCTTTAAAATAGTCTTTAAATAGTTTTAAATGAAAGCACAAAGTTAAGTTTTGTAAAGTTTACTTGCCCGGCCAGCCAAAAAGTCATTGTCGGACGTTACCCTCTGCCCTTTTTCAGCTTACATCTGTTGCAACAACTATGCTGCAGTGAAGTGACGAATATCTGCTTTTGATTCTAACTTGTTTGTCCCTTCTGGCCCCCCATAGCTTACGTGGTGACACAGAGACTTCTCCCTGAGGAGCCAAGAAGCAGACGGCTCATGACTTCTGACCAGGACACAAAAGTTGTAGCTGAACCACAGGTGCAGCAAGTGCAAGAGGCAAAAGAGAACTCTCATTTGGTAGGTTTATACAGACATTTTTGGTACTCCTTATTTTAATTTTTCATGTATTTGTGTGTTTCCATCAGCAGGGTCCAATGGTCATGAAAATCCAGGAAGTGTTACAGAGCTTAAATTTTTTTTAGTACTTTTTTAAATAATGCATCAAATGAATAGATTATAGTAAATTATAATATGGATATTTTCCAACTCTGTAAAGCCTGACCCATGAAATAATTATCAGAAAATTGTAGTTTTTTGTAATTTATTTCTTTATTGAACCCTTTAACAAACTCAGAAAAAATCTGAATTTTGTTTTGCATATATGATTTTTATTTTTTATTTTTTGTTACATTTGATATATTGGGCATGTAACTCTACAGGACTTAAACTGGAATATTTTCATTTTTTAAGATATGATATAAGGCGTTTTGGTCAATAACTGGTCATGTTGAGGATGTAGAGGTCTCAGGAAATCATGCATCAAATGTGACACGAATGACCTTTAAAGGACCATACCATCCATTTTGCACGTTAAAAAATTAAATACAAAATTAAATATTCGGGTGGTACTGACCTTAAAATTCAGTGTTTCGCCTGCTGACGTGTGCATTGGGCTCAAACATGCAAAACCACTAAAGAAGGTAGGGAAAAATATTTTAACTCACCATTCCAGTAGTATGCTTTGGGAAATGATTATCTGTAACGTTATGTGTATGAAAACTGAATATATTAGGTTCAATCATGCAAAATGGGTGGTATGGTCCTTTAAAATTGTCAGTTGGCAAATATAAATGATGGTTTTTAATCTCTCTCTCTCTCTCTCTCTCTCTCTCTCTCTCTCTCTCTCTCTCTNCCCCCCCCCCCACAAAACTAAAAACTGATGTTCATTGGTCAGTATTTCCACAGAATAACAGATGAGTGTTTGTAAGGGCCTGACTGTAGGCATTAACTGTAAAAGACGTTGTTACTCTCATACCAAACATAACATTTACAGTAAGTCCGTCCAATCAGTCAGAGTGTCTGAAAATTCACTTGTCATTCATGCAAACTGCCTACATTTTTAGAAATAGGCCTACAAATGACGATGTGTTCCGTTGACGTGGTTCATGGGGTCGGCCACCGTACCAGCCACGGCCTGCTTTTGACTGGAGTTGATTTCCCACACTGATTATGCATAATGGAAATGTTCTAGGTAAAAAAAAAAAAAAAAAANAAAAAAAAAAACTAGGAGCCAGAAGAAGCAGGGGAAAAAGGCAACTCTTGTAACTAAATAACCATGACCTGTTTTTATTTTCTCTTCTCATGAGTCTGTAGCGGCTCTATTGATCATACGTGTTGCTGTCCTGCCGCTTGTTGAAGCATTAAGCAGTAAATAACGGTACTCGATCTCAGATGCAGCGTGAGTTGAGGTTTAATCCAATGCATTTGTGTTACATGACGTCACGTTGTGATGCGCTCTACTCCAAATTTAAACTTGGCTTTAAATTGAGGCTGAGCATGAAGGGATGAATAAGATGTTGCCATTATTATCAGTGTGTTAGGCTGAGTGTGGATATGTTGATCCTTGATGGTTAGACTTTCTATCTTCCTATCTGTATATCTTTATATTTTTGTAATATTTTGTAATCCATTTGTAGTCCTTTATTGATAATCCTATCAATTCCTTCCTCTTTTGCAAATCAGCTACTTATAAAACCATCATTTTATATTGTAGGTAGCATCTTGGCATGGGACTACAGATGAAAATTAGTCAACCTTGGCTATATTAGGCACATTTTCATTTTGATTTTTTCATCAGTGAATTGACCCAATATACATAAATAATTTAGAAATTGTATTAGAGGGTCTTTATTTAAAAATGACTTACAACATTAACATTCTACTTGATTGATTCTAGGTGGATGAATACCACTTAGAGTGGCGATGAATGTTATAGGTTTTCAGTCAGATGGTGTGTGTGTTTGTATAATAATCAGGAAATGTTTGACATTGCTGTAACAAAACCAAATGGTTGAAAGTCCAAAGATTTAAAGGACCATACCACCCATTTAGCATGTTTGAGCTTAATATATTCAATTTTCATACATGTTACGTTACTGACAATCATTTCCCAAAGGATAAAATCGTATTTCAGCTTTCCTGATATTTTGCAAAATGACTTAATCTTTCAAAAATCAAATATTCATGCGATACACCCACCTTAAAAATCCATGTTTCTCCTGCTAATAGTTACTGCTAATAGCCTTATGAAGTCATGGGCCTTTAAATATTTTGATAAACGCAGGTCTTCTTTTGCAACTATATTCCCCGGTGGAGACATACATTCACTCTGCACTTTTTATTGCACTTAAACACTAAAATTACATAACTTCTAAAAAAAAAAACCCAAAAACACATCTTGTGTTGTCAGTAACTTTAAGTGTATGAAAAATGAATATATTAAGCTCAAATATGCAAAATGAGTGGCATGGTCCTTCAAAATTCACTTGCTGGGGAAACGAACCATAGATGAAGTTCTCCTTTTCTGCTTGCAGCGTTTATGACATGTAAGCCATCAGTTAAAGTTTGTTTCTGTTGCTGAACTGGAAAAAAAGGGCAAAATAATTCAGCTGTTTTACCACACAGTCACACTGGTGGACAAAAAAGTATGTTTGTTGCACAGCTGTCAGGTCATATTTTGACAGTAAAACTAGCTTTTGACTCCGTTGACCAGCACGAGTTAAAGTTTTTACCATGCAATTGTGAATAATTTTAGTAGCCAATAGTCCTGTTGTAACTGCCATAGTTTATCGATCAAAGTTATTGATCACTAACAAGAGGCAAATTCAGTTTTAAACGTCGGCCAGATTTCATACCACCAGAATAAAGCAGATCTAAATTTTTGCTTGTCAGTTGGTTTTATGAATAGCTGCTATGACATGTAAATAAGGAAATATCTCAGTAACGCCTCTTTCAAGGCTAACGCTAAAATATGTCATTAACAGGCGTTTATGAATGAGGGAATGTGGTTGTGCCATGATCTTTGCAGTAAATCATGCACTATTGTTTATGAATCTGGCCCTCTGTCTCTCAGCATCCATCATGCATAACGTACAGTATCTTGTTTAGGTATTAGTTATTGTGCCACTTTGTTGTCAGACATTGAGATGATGTAAAAAGATCAATGTTGGCAAGTTTTTATCACAGATGTAGACCTACAAAACTCAGAAGTGTCTAAAGTCAATGTTGTATAGTATAGTAGTAATACACAGTATTAGTTTGAATATACAGTAGTATAGATATATAAAATATAATACAAAATATATATTATGTTATGTGTTTTGTAATATATATTATATTAAATGTAATATTTAGTTTCAATATTAATTGATTATTTGATTTGAATGTGACTACATTCTTTGTTGTTGCTTTTATTTCCTGTGAGGTGACCTTGGGTGTCTTGAAAGGTGCTTTTAAATAAAGTGTTTTATTATTTAAGTTTGAAGGCATTGCTAGTAAATCAGAAGCAAAAAGATTAAGAAGAAAGAGAAAAGTGGCGGTGAGGCTGACAGAGCTGAAAGCAGAGTTTTGATTGATGGTGGCACATGTGAGACGTTTGGACAGAGATGAGGAGGGTTATATGTGGTCACCAGGGTGGGGTATTACACCAGCCAGCAGCCAAATACTGCTAAATCTGAGCTGGACAGAGCAAACTTTTCTTCTTTTACCCACTTAACCCACCTTCACTGGATTTCCTGTTCTTTCTAAGAAAAGACTTGGCTTAGTTAAACACAAAGCAGGTGGCAGTACAGTGAAATAAATTAATACTTCTACTCAGGAGTTGTACTTATGAACCATTTTTAGGTACCGCTACTTGAGTATTTTAGATTTTTTTTGAATATTTTTTTCTTTCCACAAAACGAGTTACTTTGCAAATTCATATTTTACATTTTCGAAATAAAACAAATACAGCTTCCATGCAGAAAATCTTGTATCTCCCAAATGTCAACAGTTCAGGAATTCTGGAGAAACAACTTTGTTTAGCTCAATGGCACAGCGCATTTTAGTCCTATTCTGCATGGTAGAAGATTTACTCAGTCTGCATGGAAATATGTAATTCTTCAAGCTAATGCTAAGTTTTATTAGCTGTGTAAACTAGATTTAAAACAAAAGTTTCCTGCCGTCTCCTGAATGTCTGTGCCACTGTTTTGGCATGGTGTGGCTGGTTTCCGAGCTCATGTCATAACAAAAGTCTCTGTTAGTCTGGAAGTCGGTTTTGCTTTTGTACTGTTTGGGAATGTTGGTGTTTGTGGAGCAATATTACTTTGGTTTTGGCTCCATTTGTGTCTCGTATAGACTTCCACACTTAGAACATTGTTCATTGGCTGTTGAGTTTGAGGAAAAACCTGAATTTTTAAACATCAGGACCATGCTTCTTTGAGTTTTTCGTGGAAAATCTGTCTGGGCCATGGTGTTACTTTAATTTAGCAGTGTTCATAATTTCTTTAGTGAGGTGGCTGCTGCTTGAATAAAGGGGGAATGCAGGGAGTTTGAGTTGTAGAATGAGTGAATTTGTCGTAAGTAAACAGGCAGAAGGATGCGTCTGTATGTTCCCCATGTGGTTTTCAATCAAACTCTTCAAATAGGAAAGAATGTGGAACTAAGGAAATGGTAAGAACTAAGCGGATAGCCTTTAAAGTGAAGAAAAAAAAAGTTATTTCCCTGAGAGCTCCAAAATTAGGAAATGGAAAGAACCTGCTGTCTGTTTTCCAGTGTCTTTACGCGTGCTAGAGATTGGAAAGAAGATTGGTGGACCAACAGGAAGGGGCAAAGTCCCTGACTGGCTAACGCTTTAGGCTATTACAGACCGGCTTATTGATGGAAAACCAGTCAGAGAACCATAGCGGATTGGCTGAATACAGTTTAAGTCCAGGCTCTTTGAATACACAGAGGTCAGATCATCAGAATTTCTGAATTTAGTTTAAGAATGAAAAGGTTTGATCACATTCTAAGTTTTGACTGAAAAGTCAGGAATGGCACAGAGATTTTCTGTTTAGTTGCCAGAAATCACCTCATGATTTAGAGAAAAAAATCCAGCTGTTAGAGCTACGCATTTGTGAATTTTAGATTTCTGAATTTTTTTCACAATTATTTATTTGGGAATTTTATAATATCATGATATCTGCACAGTTAATCATACAATACTTTGTGTAAGGTTGAAACATTTCACTTGGCTCTGAAAAAAATAGGAAAAATATAATATAAAATTGACATCATCTGCAGTAAAATAACATTTATTTGTAACTTTTTGTTATTTATTTATAACAACAATTATTTATGAGCTAACTAACCCCAACTGTAATGGGTGCCATGGCAACATAGGTCATGTGGTGTCACCAAACCCTCCAATCATCTCTCTCTCTCTCTCTCTCTCTCTCTCTCTCTCTNCCCCCCCCCCCACACACACACACACAAACCAAGTGATGCACCATATGTCTTGCACATATGTATAGAAACAAAATAGAAATGGCACATGACCTATTTATAGTCTTGTGTGTGTATGTTTATGTGAAATGAGATCGGTTCTGCAGAAACACTGGACAGAGGAGTTTGGAAAATCACTCCAGCTTCGGTCCTATCCTAGTTTTTATTTTTTTTAAATTTTGGTATGGGTTCTGAATCTCTGTTGTCATTGGAACTGATAGATGGATGAAGGAGTTTGACAGCCGTTCTGAGCTCTTGGCATTCATCTGGCCTGCTGTCTCCTCCAGTTCTGTTGCCGTCTCGGGTCTGCAGATAGACCCATCAGTCCAAATTCAACTGTTTTTCCTTTTTTCCTCCCCTGAAGGATTTTAGTAGGTCTGCCATATCCATCTTTCTGTCCACTGAACTTGCCTCCATCAGACAGGGCAGCGCACTAAACCCACGCAACGGCTGCTGCTGCTCTCCAGCAACGCCGACAATAACTCGTCTCTTTATGAATCATGTCCTTGTGTCTTCTCCCAAAATACACCCTCAATCAGGGAAGCGGTGAACCTCATCCCTCTCTGTGAAGGAAAGGAAGTTCTTAAAAATTTGAAAGGTCAAGCACAGCAGACCTGGAGCACAGGCAGCAGGTGATGTCAGCAGCTGTTTCTATGGCAGCCAGGTCAGATGCGAGTGGGAGGGTTTTACATTAGTGCAGAGCTGGATTATGAGGAGGGATGATGTTTGTGTGTGTGTGTGTGTGTGTGTGTGTGTGTGTGTGTGTGTCTGTGTCTGGCCAGATGCATTCCGGCCGATCTTGCAGTGCAGCGTCTGTGAAATCCGACCCAGGAATGCTGTCTCTCGCTGTTCATGACGTATCGAGTCGGCCACATCCCTCCTTCCTCACTCCTCGACTCTACATCCCTTAATCTTTCTCCCTTAAATTTTCTGACTCATTCTGTGCGTCTGCCTTTACCCTCTGCTTCCTAAATGGTGAACCTGCAGGCAAACTCAAGTAGGTTTTCCCAGGAAAGCTTTTTCATTTGCTTCTGCAGCTCGACTCATTAGTAGAATAATCTATTAACCTCAGCGCACCGGGGCTGATTTTGATTTGAATGATGCCTCGTGGTCTAGCTTGCATGTGGCTTGACTTACCTCACCTCACCAGAGAATGACTCAGTACAACAGCGACAAAACAAAAACAGAGGGGACTTATTAACAGAAGCCAAACAGCCAGTCGGCTTCTGCAACGTCAATCTTCACTCAAGAGGGCAGAGGAACGTCAGTGCTGTCGTTAATTTGTTGACTCCACGTCATCCCAGCAGCTTGTTTTTTTTTTTATGAGGCAGACAGCATGGTGGCGGCTCGGATCTGATGGGAACAGCAAGGATTTGGAGAGGTGTGGCGGTGGAGGCTTTATTTGGTGGAGCTCAGGTTATGGCTTAATGCGTACGATGTCGGTCCAGAGTTTTCTTGTGTCTACAAGTGGAGATACTATTGTGTGTGAGAGTCATGGATTGGATGCATTGGAGCCTTCTGCCACCACCTGCAGCAAGCTCTGCCGTGTCGCAGGACTTCAACGAGACGTTGGTTCTCACGGCGGCTCTGGGTTACAGGCTGCTAGCCTGCGAGACGTGCATGTTGAGCTGCTGTTTTGATCCCGTGAGTTCAGAGGTCGCATGGCCATACGGGCCTGATCCCTGCCAGATCCTGCTGCCATCAGTGTTGTTCGAAGCAGTTAGGTGGATTTACACTGCAAGTCTTGATGCTCAATTCCGATCTTTTGCCTATATTTTCATCTTTTATATATGGCATTGTGTGTAAAGCACTTGGTAACCTTTGTTTTGAAAAGTGCTATAGAAATAAAGTTTGTTGTTGTTTAGGCTGGTGTGAAGATGCGTTCAGGGTTGGTGTGGAAAAATCAAAGAATTCAATTACCATTGAAGTGAATGGTTTTGAATAACAGCAACATAATTACAAGGAAAAAATGAAACTCTAAAATCCATGCTCAGTCGCTTTCATAAATAAGATAATTAAAAACTGATTTTGACAGGGATTTTGATTTTATAGTTGTAATGTTAGTTACCTGATGTATGATGATGATGATGATGTAGCCATTGATGACTGTTTAAGTTGGCATCTCTCCTATCTTGCAAAGTTTTCTCTGTTTTTTGACTGGGTTGTTAGAGGAATGCACCCAGGTATCATTTCTGCTTTTCCTCCATATTGTGGCTGTAGAATTTGACGTGTCACGTTTTATATTTTTTTGTCTTGTCACTTAATTTTCACAAGGCAATCCACACAGCTTAGCATTAAATGGAAGCCATCCAAAAGGAAGTGCAACTGTGTGTGAAATGGCGTTTTGATTCAATGACGGCTCAGTTTGATGACACCTTAGTTGGACAGTTACATTTAGCATATCCATTCATTCCTGTCAAAAATTTTTAGAGATTTTTGTTGTTTTAGTATAGTTTCTTACTACTCCATAGTGGTCTTGGATTTTTATTAAACATGTAAAGCAGGTTGTTTAGCTTCATCAACTTTATAAAAATGTAAACATGTAAAGAAAAAACTATTGATGTGTTAATTGATGGAGTCAACTTAAAACTTGATTCCAGCAAATGAATGATGAATTTATGAAATTACAAAAGAAGACTTAATTTTTGTCATCAAAAATGTTCAGTGAGATCTGTGGCTTCTTGGAAATCTCAAATCCGTTATGTTGTTGTGATATCTGGGTGTTTTTTTTGCTGCGTTTTGCTCGATACTGTTGGTTGAAATTGTCTAACTTTTATCTTTATTTTATGGTCAACAAATTATTAATGCATTGCTGAATTGATGATTGTCTTATTGACTTCCCTGCTGTCTTTAGTTAGTCCTGAGTGTGTCAACTAAAACACAGCAACTTGAGACAAACTGACATCTCTGACCAAACTTTTTTTCAGTTCTTTTTGTCAGAATATGGGTAAAAATCTTATAGTCTTGATTCAGAATACTAATCGGCCGATAGCTTCCACAATCAAGTTTATCTTTACCCTATTTTGGTATCAAAGAAATCACTGCTTCATTCCATGAGAGAGGAATAATGCCCATCTTGAGCACATGGTTAAAAGATCTCTTTAACATAGGAATTAGTAGATCTTTCATTTCCTTATACCACTTTGAGGGAAAACCGTCTGGTCCTGGAGCCTTATTGGGTTTTAGATGTGATATTACATTTTGGATTTCCTTGTCTGTAATTTCGTTTGTAAGCAGCTTATTTTGTTCATCCTTAACTTTAGGTAGTTCTATCTGATCAAGAAATGAATCCATCTGTACTTCGTCTACTTTGGGCTGTGTGTATAAGTTTTTGTCAGAAGTTTCAAATGATTGTTGTATATCTTTTAGTTTGCGGTGTAAGGAATTTGTTTTAGGATCCTTTATCTTGTAAATTGTATTTTCTGCTTGTTGCTTTTTTAATTTATAGGCTAACAGTTTTGTTGATCTGCCTCCCGCTTCATAATATCTTTGTTTCAAAAAGGTCATCTTTTTTTTTTAATATCATTTGAGTAAATTTCGTTTAATTCATTCTTTTTCTTATCCAACTGTATTTTAATTCCGTAGCTTGGTGTCATTTTATGCATAATCTCTCATTTCTTCAGTTCTGTTTGGAGCCGGTCCAATTTTTCAATCTTCTGCTTTTTAAGATTTGAGCAATATCTTATAATTTTCCCCCGGAGGACTGCTTACATGCATCCCAAAGAATGGGAGAGGACACCTCCCCATTGTCATTTAGATCCAAATAGTCTTTTATATCCGTCCTTATTTGCTGCTTCATTTGATTCAGGATCCCTGTATTTAACCTCCAGATAACCTCTGACCAAACTTTATGTTCTGTTTCCAGGAATCCGTCAAGGTTTCAGACCTCAACCCCAATGCGAAAGCATGGGCCAACCACATGTTTAGCCTGGACCCCAGCGGGAGCACTGACACCACACCTGCTGCCCTGCAGCCATGGAAGGAAGGCTGCGATAGTTTGGCCGACCCTGGACCAGAAGGTTAGCCAAGCGATTAGGAAAGGAAACGAGTTGACCTGATTTACACACAGCATCATCGTTTTGGTCCTTACAGTAAACAGAGCATGAACGCATTGAATTTCTAATCTACATAAGTCAACATGTCATATTAAAGGACCAGCGATTGTTGCATGTTTGAGCCTAATACACACAGCCTTCATACACGTTACTGACAACCAGTTTCCAAAATATAAAACCTTATTTTAGGTTTCCTGTTATTTTTTCTAAACCCCCAGTGTTTCCCATACATAGGCAAAACTTGGGTGGCCTGCCCAGGTTTCGTGGGATGACCCAGCCTTTAAAACACTACAACTCCGACACTGCTGACACACACACTGACACATGCACATACATGGGCTGTACTTGGGTGGCCCCAAGAAAGAGAAAGCGAAACCGAATGTCCGACTGCTCCTCTATCTGTGTACATCCCGTTTTGTCTCCCTCCCGTCCTAAAACGTTGGCAGAAAAACCTAATAGACATGTTGATCGTTGTGATGGATTACATATCTCAAGCGTGTTTCAAGTCTCTATAAGTTGATTTTCATAGCATGCTGGAATGAACTGAAACCAATGACAGTCTGAGAGGCAGGAAAGAAATTCAGAAATTTACCGCTGAAGTAGTATATTTGGGGAAATGGCTGTCAGTAACATAATGGGCTCAAGCATGCATGATCATCGGAATGATCCTTTAAGTTAAAAGAAGTAATGTGATTGTATAAATCAAAGAAGGTTATACATGAAAATTGAATAGCCAAAAAAGACAGACACAAATAAATAAAATTAGATGCTTGCTGTCCTTTTTAATAATGAGCATTTTTGTTACATTTACATTAAAATCTGACTGCAACATAAACATCTAACATACGTACAATTATCTGTGTGATGAAGCTGAGATTCAGGAGAAAAATAGACAGAATTTAATAGTTATGGCAAGTTGAGTGGATTGAGATGATCATGCAGATAATTCTTTTAACATCTTTTCTTTAACATCTAACAGCCTTTCTAATCAGTATTGAGTGTCTTGCTTAAGAGAACCTCAGTGGTATTTTAAAAGGGGGATAACATTTATCACTTCCATTCTGTGCTTACTCAGCGACTTGCGGGTCTGAATCCTTGTCCTCCCACCACTTACAAACCTGTCTTACCTTGCAGGCTGTCAGTCTATTGTTGTCTGGTCCCTCATCATATCGAGACTCCTCGTTAATCATTCATACTCAATTTAGTATGAGCTATGAATATTCCCCTAACAGTCGCAGTTCCTGCTACACAAATGGCCATAATCACTCATTTTAATGTGCTCAAGTTCCAGCCAAGTATAGCCGTTGCATCGGCAACAAGGATATGGTGGTGAAACAGAAATCACTGATTAGTCTGCGTTTGCCTTGGATTGACATTCTGGCCAATTTCAACACCTACTTCTCTGAGATATTTATGAAAAATGTAATGCTGAAGGCTGAGGATTGGATATAATTTGAATTATCACCATTGTTGACTTAAATTTGCCGCCAGGAACGGAACATGGCCACACTGGCTGGTTCCTACTAAGACAGCCAACTAGTTTTGTGGCTCTTTCTTTTGCAAAGAACACAGATGATGATTTCACGAGCCTGTTGTAGTTATATATATATATATTTTTTTTTTTAGGTAAAATAAGTTCTGTCAGTGTTGAGTGATTGTGGATGGGATGTTTTTTAAGGTGACATAATTTACTGCCAGGGCCAGCCCTAGCCTTTCTGGGGCCCTAGACAAGTTGTTTGCTGCTATTAATTTTACATCCCACAATTCCCCCAACCCACTCCATAAACATCTCTATGAGCCTCATCTTAACTAAAACGTAATGTCAAACCATAATATGTATAAATTCCATGTTATATTAGTTCTGTGCTGAATAAAGGTGTGTTTTATAACACACCTTTAGTGAGTTGTCTAAGCACATTGAGCTCTATATATATTGTTCCCACTTCTATCAGGTAATATAGCTCACAAAGTTAGCACATAGATTTAGTTACATCTCTGCAGCTCCTGAACTTATTTACCGCTAATGAAAGTTCACTTTAGTTTCACTCTTGATGTGGGGGTCCCCTAGCGGCTGCGGGGCCCTAGGCAACCGCTAGTTCGCCTGTGCCACAGGCCGGCCTTGTGGCTCAGCATTGTACAGGACTCCTGGATATAATTCATACATTGTAAAAATGCCTCTGAATGCCTTTTAATCAATTAACACCCCTTGTTGTTTGCCGCAGGCTATGAAGCCAATGATGACAAGGTTTACAAGGAGCCTCTACTAACTGATCCGGATGAGCCTCCACCAGTACCAGTGATGCTGGCTGAGCCGGCCCCCGTGGCCACAGTCACCCTGGAGTGCTCGGACCCATCCTACACAGAATACCCTGAGCCTGGACAGGATGCGCCACACACAGGTGGGCTGTTTGGTTGCAGCTCTGCAGATCAGCGAGGATTAATCTCTCCAGGAGATGGAAGGTTATCTGCTAATATGAGAGCAAAGAGATCGCAGCAGATGATTTGATTATTTCTAGTGGTGAAGGAATAGTGCCGTTGGATTTCAAAATAGAATGACTGCTGATCGTGATTGTGATTGTGATCCCCGCGAAAGTGTCCATTCTTGTTAGTAAGTTATGTAAATGATCACTATAACAGTTGCTGTCTGTTATTATTGTATCTATATTATTTTAAAAGACTACATCATTGGAGGGTAAATTGCTTCATGTTAAGAGCTAAACTCAGTCTTAAAGGACCATACTATCCATTTTGCATGTTTGAGCATAATATATTCAATTTTCATATGTTACGTTACTGACAATCATTTCCCAAAGGCTAAAACCGTATTTCAGCTTTCCTGATATTTTGCTAAATCTCTTAATCTTTCAAAATCAAATATTCAAGTGATACACCCACCTTAAAAATCCATGTTTCTCCTGCTAATAGTTACACAGCCTTATGAAGTCACGGTCCTTTAAATTTTTCCATAAACGCAGGTCTTCTTTTGGGACTATATTCCCCGGTGGAGGCATACATTCACTCCACGCTTTTTATTGAGCTTAAACACTAAAATTACATAACTTTAAAAAAAACCTGAATACACGTCTTGTTGGTGATGATGGATTACCTATCCCAAGAACGTTTACAGTATCAACAAGTTGATTTTAATAGCAGAATGAACTGAAACCAATGGAGGTCTGGAAGGTAGGAAAAACATTTTTAATTCACCGTTCCAGTAGTATGCTTTGGGAAATGACTGTCAGTAATGTAACATGTATGATAATTGAATATATTAGACTCAAACATGCAAAATGGACGGTATGGTCCTTTAATGGAGCAGATTGTTTCAACTGGACATCAAAGTGTGAATGTGCAGCGTTCTGCTGCTGAGGATTAGGTTAATATTCTGTCAACTTTACCTGGATAAATAAACTTACTAATTAAACAAAGCTGCGACTGTAAGTAATCAGTTTTCTATGTAATTTGTTTTGTCAATAAATCACCATAGGAATGTCCTCTTGAGCATCCATAGCCTTCCTGAAGCAGGAAGGCTTGTTTTCTATTTCTTTATTTCATTCCGTTTCAAATGTAATTGTCATCAAGAGTCAAATCGATTATCTTGATCAGCAGCTTACTAAGTCGCCGTTTGTTTTTCAGTGTCATCCTGTGGTGATCCCCACTCAGAGAATCCCCAGGAGGGCCTGAGGGAGCACCTGAAGAAAACCCTGGAGTTCTGTCTCTCCCGGTGAGCTTATCTTCGTAGTTAATGCTGCGTTATTTCACAGCCAGGTGCCTTTGACAGGTTTTTACTCATTCGTTTTTTCCTAAATGAGAGGCTTAAGTTTAAGGTTTGTTATTTTGTCATAACAGGAAAATTAAAATGACCTGCTGTCATTTAGGCTGGATTTACACTACAAGTCTTGATACACTACAAGTCTCAATTCCGATTTTCTGCCTATATCCGATGTTTTGTTCAGCGTATTTACATTTTCTTTTTTAAGCGGCTCATATCTGATACCTGTATTTCCACAGCTTTTACCTGTAACAGCAGGATGCAGCCGCGCTTGCGCACATTTCTGAGACGCATGTGAACCAAATGCGTCAGTGGATGAAAGAACTATTTAAACATATGATCAGTGAGTTATAAACCTTAACATGCAGAGAGAAACATCTGATATGTTGTGTGACCGTTTATCTTTCCCATCAGGACACTGATTTCCACGGAGACACGTATTTTCGCAATCACAGAGTAGAAGAGGGTGGAGTTTTGCTGTTATCACACATCAACACGTCTATTTGACAGAAACGCACATCATTGTGTCTGATGTATATAGTATGTCCTCTATTTCTGTTTACAGAGAGCGATCATCGTATTGATCGCTTACGTCATCCATGTGCAGATAAGATAGAATATGACGTTGGAGTCGGAATGGGAAGGAAATTCTGATCTGTGTATTTAGACAGCAGTCACATTGGTGGATATCCGATACATATCCGATTTATTTCCACATATTGAAGTGGCCCAAATCGGATCTGAGCATATCCGATTTCATGTGGCTTTTTACCATTTATATCTTTGGGAAACGTATCCGATACGTGTTGCATGTGCGCAAAAAATTGGAATCAGGTCACACGTACGTAGTCGTGTAAATCCAGCCTAAAAGATATCAGTGTGAAATTCAGATCTGCAAATGTGCAAGTTTCCCCCATCACAACCTAAGAAGTTTTGAGAAGGAAGACATTTTAATACGTCATTCTACAGCTACTTCTTTCAGGGCTCATTACTCAGCAGCTGTTTCACACTAGTTAATGGAGAAATGCACTTAAATTCAGCCACAGAGAGAAAAATGGCTGCTCTTCAGGGGTCATTAAGGGCACAGAGTCCAGGGAAATCTTGCAGATGACTCAGTTGAATTCCCTCTGCTGTTGTTTTGCCTCTGGAGTTGCTCTTGATTGTTGCTGTAATCAACAGCTGATGTGTCATTAAACTATATTGAGTAGATAGGGCGAGAGCTGCAAGCTAGTTAAATACAACAATTTACATTTGTAAATGGCGATGAGAGTAGCTACTTTGATGTTTGCACACTTGAATGCTCAGAAATCAAACTGCAGACTGGTGAAAAGTCCATTTCTTCCACCTTAAAATCAGAATCAGAGCTTTATTGTCAAACCATTCATATACAAGTTACACAGGCAGGATGAAATGCTGTTTCCTCCTGCCGCTACATTTAACATGTAACTTGAAATTAATGTAGAAAATTATAAGATAAAGAAAAAATTAGAGAGAGATAAGTATCATAAAATAGAAAAGCTTCTTTTTTTTTTCTTTTTTCTTTTTTTTTTTGCTCACTGCTTAAGGAAGCACATGTTTTTTATTTTTAGTTGTGAATCACTGGAGAGGGTTTCCTACCAGAGACCAAATCCATCAACAGATTTTCATTTAAGCAAATAGGGTGAAGCCCTGACTGCTCTGTTATGGGAACACAACACTCTGAGTTTCAGCATTAACTCACAGCTGATCAAAAAAAAAAAAAATNAAAAAAAAAAAAAAATCAGCCATATTGGAACACAGTGAAATGTGTGGTTTCTCTACAATCCCCCGTCCGTGGGCGTTGGGCGTGGTCTGAATGAAAGCCTTATTTCATCCTGTTACATGCCTCTGTAGTGGAGGTGGCCGTTAAAGCTGCTGATATGGGGAAGCCAAGGCCCTTACAGAGTCAATTTTTCTCGTTTATTAACTTGGAAGCACTATTGAGCACAATTAGATGTGTGTTTTTTATATTTTATTTTTTCGGTAAGCTTGCCTCTGTTCTCTACCCAGAACTATAGTAGGAGTAATACTAAAAAATAAAGCCAAAACCAAACATGAAGGGCTCTACATCAAAGAAATAGAAGGTCACGGGGTCAAATTCTGCTTTCACTGAGTAAAATTTTAAAAAATCCATAGGAGGGAAAAGAGCAACACTCAGTACCTGGTGTTTATTTCCTTTAAGAGAAGCACTCAACTTATGTTTGCTCAGCTGGAGCTCGTGAGTTTGAAACGGCTGTAGACTGAAGTATCTGAGAGGTTTAGAAAGCACCATTTCACAACCGTGTTTGGATTATCTCGTTTGGATACATTAAAAGGAAAAACACTCGCCACCCTCCATCAACAACCACAATCAAAACGCCATCACGTTCCTTAAATGAAGCAGCTCAGTGTTCGTTTGGTATCGGCGGCGGTTTTACTTGGTATCTTGAATGAATTATTAGCTTAGCCATTTGACTAACTATTATGGATACCGCCTCCTTGCCCATTTTATTTTGGTGTTATCTGCAGCTTTTAACTGTGTTACTGGTTTTATGAATTGTACGCTGTATGTTCTTATGCACTTGTGCACTGTGTTGTATGCACTTTTATATAGCTTGCACTTGAGCCCAAGACAAGTTTCCCTTTGGGACAGTAAAGTACATCTTATGTGTAACTGTACATGTAGGAATCAGAAGTGCTTTCTGCAGCATTTTGTACAACCTGGGTTCTGTTTTTATAGTTTTATAGTTTTGGCCATAATTCCTATCAGTTATTGACTCACCAACTCAATAGTGAGATCTGGGAGTGCAGCAGTGTTGCTAGAATGGAATCCATTAGGGCAGCGTCACAAACGGATTAAACAAATGTACAGGTTCACAGTTTATTATCTAAGAGAAAACGGTAAAATTATTATTTAAACTGTTTTAAACATGTAGGTTTATCTTTGACTGTACTTACTGTAGTTTCATGCATTCAACACGAAAAATTCAATTTGAGCGTACAAATTGTCATATGAGCAATACACCTGTAACTCTCACGAACGCCTGCCTCATCACCACCTCTTCTCCTTTTCTTCAGGGAGAATCTGGCCAGTGACATGTACCTCATCTCTCAGATGGACAGTGACCAATACGTGCCAATCGTGACGGTGGCCAACCTGGACCACGTCAAGAAGCTCAGCACTGACGTAGAGCTGATAGTGGAAATTTTACGATGTAAGTAACGTGCTGTTAGGAGCATTAAACGACTCCGTGACATGACGGTTTGAAGTCACAGAAAGTTTGTTTAGCTGATGAGTGGTTACCTACTGCCAGCAATGACCAGCCTCCTTCACTAATTTGGTAAGTAAAAACACGATCGCTTGAATTTCCTGTCACATTTTGGTCTGATTTGGAAGAATTCTTGGATAATTGAAGTGGTATTTTTAAGCTAAATAGCAAAAATATTATTGCTTATTTTGACCTCTGTTAAGAATATGATTAATTTTTCTATTTAAAATTTAACACATTTTTAATTGAAACAAAATACTACATTGATTTATTAAAACTAATTAAAATTAAAAAAGGACAAAACAGTTCTATTTGGATGTTATTTTTTTTTGATTAAGGTATACGGCAATTCCTTATTTTGTAATATTTGCAGCGTCGACATTTTGCTTCTTATCCCCTTCTTTGTTTTTTGTCAATTTGTCTTATAAATCAACATGTAAATAATTGATGTGTTTAAGCTTGAAGATTAAACACATCAATTATTTATTATTAGCCAAATTTGTATTAACACCAAGAGATCATATAATATTTGTTATTTTGAGTTGAGAATTAGATGTATGTTATTTTTAAGCTTTTTGTATATTATTACTTGTTAATGTTTAATTAAAAAACTAAACACAATCACATGATGGTTGTTACCTGGTAGCAGACGCTGTTAAAGAAGACAAAATTACAAGCTGCGTTAAATTTTTATCATTTTTATGTGGCTGGAGTTGATTTCTCAGGAGAGGCTGTTAGAGTGGATCCAGCAGAGCCTCACCTGCTTGTGTGTTTGATTTACGCTCACACTTAATTTATTACCAAGCCTAAATTAATCCTGTCTGACTTTTATAGCTCAGCCTTGTGTGCAAAGCCAAGACTTTATAAATAAAATCAGCAGGAACACTGTAAACAATTTTTAACTTTAGCTGTTACTTTTTTTAAATTATTATTAAACACAATCAATCATAATGCATTAGAATTGAAAAGTTTTTTTGTTCAGGTAAATGCATTGAAAATAATTTATGGAGCAATATTCCAAGAATGAGGAGTCCAGTGTTAAAGCCAAGTGAATCTGGAGTCGGTTAATGTCATCTTCCATAGATGCGTTAACGTAGCATGACACTTCCTGTATGTTTTTTTTCCAGCTCTGCCATTAGTCCAGGTGGACGAGAAGGGGGAGAAGGTGCGACCCAATCAGAACCGCTGCATCGTGATCCTCAGAGAAGTTCCTGAGAGCACGCCCATAGAGGTTAGACCTCCGAGGAGCTTTTTCTAGCTGTTGAGGGATGATTCGATCGCTGTGTTTAGTGTAAACACATTTCCACAGGAAAAATGGATTTATTCCAACCAGTTTTTGTTTCATTTCTTTTAATATTTTTTTTTGTTTTCAAAAATATCTGTTACAATATTGTCTGTTTAAAAAAAAAAAAAAAAAAATTTATATATAGTACAAGGTCAACAGAAATCTTGTTTTTTTTATTCTCTTTTTATTAGGGAAGGTATTTACATCATATCAAAAGACATTTGAATACAGAATACAGTTAAATTATACATTCATAATCAGTTGACTTTTCTCTGGGTTTTTATTTACAAACAGAAATGGTTTTATATATATTGAGGAAAAGTATTAATAATAAAATAAATGCTTCCAGAGATAGAATCCAAAATCTGTTGTAAAACAGTTGTAAAGCAACTTAAGTTGTAGCATCTAACTTTCTACAGAAATCTTGTTTTAAACAGTAAAAAGAAAGAAATATATGCAGAGCTGAATTGAAAACTTTATTTCAACCAGTTTTAATCTGGATTTTATTTATTAATGCTATATTGCCTGTCTGAGATCTGATTTTTGTTTTTTCCCCTCTACGACTTGATGCTTAAATTACAGCAAATTCTTAGCAGTGCTAACTGTTACGTATCTGGTGTTTTTAGGAAATGTTGTTTCACTGCATCCTCAGTAAAATTCCTTAAAGTTATTCTGTGGTTCTTTGTTTTGAAGGAGGTTGAGGCTCTGTTTAAAGGGGACAACCTGCCCAAGTTCATCAACTGTGAATTTGCCTACAATGACAACTGGTTCATCACCTTTGAATCAGAAGCAGATGCACAGCAGGTAAGTTGTCATTCTCTTAGCCTGAATTACATTTTCTCTCTCCCATCTCCACTTCCTCTGTGTGACACCATCATGCCCCAATCTTTTTCTTCTTATCTCGCTGTCTTATGTTTTGTATTCCCACTATTTGGCACTGCATCTTTAACAATGAGTGATTATAATTTCAGAAATCTCGTGCATTTAAGAGTAAATGCTTGTCAAATGTCTCTGTTTCTTATAACATTTTAAAATTTCTCCTCATAAAGGCATATCAGTATCTCCGTGAGGAGGTCAAGACCTTCCAAGAGAAGCCAATTAAGGTAGGTTCTGTGCACAATCAAATTCCTTTCAGTTTCTTAAACCATCAGTAAAACACACCTGGGCTTCAGAAAACAAGATGAACATTTCTTTCTTATACATAATTAAGCAGAACTGCAGACAAACAGTTTGAGATTTCCGGCTAAATAACTCCCACAGATCTTCACTAAGAGCTTCATTTAGGCTGCACGACATTACAGGAGCAGCTCCACTCATTTCCCAAATCCCCATTAACACCACTTAAGAAAAGCCTTCACCTGCAGAGCTCATATTTCAAGTGTTTTTTGGTGCTGGATAGCAAACACCCGTGAAAATTTTAATGTCTAATATTTAAAGTTACGTAAAATCATTTTCTGTCTATGAATGTTTTTACTGTTTGAAGTTCTGCTGATCCTGTGCAAATTATGTTATTATGAGCCATAAGTGTTACTAATGTAAATAAGGCAATTTCTTCTGTACCTGTTGCCTTTCAAACTTTGGCAAATTCTCAATAAGGAAAGAAATTTAAGTACCTAGTTACAAATAAAGGGCAAAAATACATTAGTAAAATCAGCTTAAGAACCGCCCGCCTGTAGAACAAGTATGCAATAAACTCAAAGGAATATCTTCATGTAGCAGCTGGAGTTTCTCACCCTGTTGTGCCTCTTCTTCCCAGGCGAGGATAAAGGCGAAGGCAATCGCTATCAACACTTTCATGCCAAAGAACGGTTACCGGCCAGTGGAGGTGAACCCGTACGCTCAGCAGCGATACACGTCTTACTACATCCCACCAGTGTACAGCCCCCAGCAACAGTTCCCCCTCTACAGCCTCATCACGCCTCAGGCCTGGTCAGCCACACACAGCTTCATCGACCCCACGCTGGTAAGAACCATTCCTTAACCTCCGCTAGCTGACTTGATAATTTAGTCTTCCTTTAGACCATTGAATGGGCAACTGGTGGCCGCAGGATGGATGCGGCCCACACCTTTGATCTATCAGGCCCTCGGATGACTTCTCAGTTGATAAAAATGAAAATTATAAAAAGTGTTTTCCTTTGGTATTACCACCACCCATCAGCAGAGGGCGCTCGATCGCTCCTTCATTACTGTGTGTGGCCCTTTGACCATGAGAATGAAATTTTATAATTTTATTGGCCCCCATCTTCATCAAAGTTGCCCATCCCTGCTTTAGACCCTCTCCAGGATGTAAGGAACAAAAGAAAACAAAAACAACATACACACAACAACCAAAGATACAAACCAAAATACTTTGCATGTACATGTGATTGATTACATTTACAAATTAAAAGTTGCGCAGTATTTTCTTAATAAACTTAAAGTAAACAAATCTTTAACGTTTCTTGTGCCCATTATTTTGTTTAAACTTTTCAAAAATAGGACTGATGATAATATCTTTTAATTAATTTGTTTTTATCCTCCTCAAAAATAGAAAAAATCACCACATAGTGAAACTCATCACCTTAGTCACATGTCAAACAAAAAGTACACGGTTTGAGTGTGTTATTACGTTCATAACTACACTCTGAAACAGGCAAATTATGACTCCCGCACTGATATTTAGACATATAGATTCTGTCAGCTGGGCTCAACAAAGTGAGATATTTCCCAAAACCAAAATCAGCTTTAAACAATGTATAATTAAAAGCCTGACCAGGAACAAGGACCGCAAATTAGCTTAAGCTAGACGTCTTATACATTGCATTTTCCCTATTTGTCTGTGACAATGTTGCATGTATGGTCCCTGCTAAATAAACAATAAATAAATTAAAAAAATTATCACACAGAGGGTTACTACGTAATTCATCGTGCCAGTTCTGTAAATCCATATCTTTAAGTCTTAAATCAACCATAAGCTTTATATATTCAGATTAAAACTTCAAATCTCATACCATGAATAAGATAAGCCCACATTCATCAAGAATACTCTTAACTTTGAGAACCCATTTAGACTGATTTACAAACTACAAACGATCCTAATGGAGTGCTTTTCAGAAGCTTTACAATCAATAAACAAGTCAAGCAGCCATTCATGATTCATTCAGTTTTCAACACTTTGCTTCCAATCATTTCCAAATAAATATAGAGGTACAGTAAAAAAAAAAAAAAAAAAAATATATAGATATATATATGGTAAAAACAACGCAATGGGTCTCTACACTCTTACTGAAAAGGCTCTGCATTTGTTGGTTAGTAGTTAAAATGACCTTTGATGCTTTTAAATCATTTTATGATAAAGAAAATTCTGATGTTTAGATTTATTCAGGGTTTTTCCTCCTGCACTAAACGTCTCTGCGAATGAGTCTGTTTTGCTTGTCTGCTTGACTTCTTGTAAACGCCACAATATTTCTGCTTTTCTCTGTGCAAGGTTACTCCATTTCACAACACCCAGTTCATCAACGGATTTACCACGTCGCACAGTTTCAAACCGGCGACGTCTCCTCTCACCGTCAGACACTACTCAACCAGGAACAGGTTTGTGTCCTTCTCAGAGGCAGTGTTATCAAGAGAGAGCTGAAAATCTAATGTCACAAGTTCACTTCAGATGTTAAAATCACTGACTTTTCCATGCAAAGAGACGTTAAAAATGCAGCCTCACTCTATATTCTGATAATTGTCAGTTTCATGTTTGTTTCACTTGAAAAATCTTTATGTATCATTCAAAACAAAGCATCTTAAAAGTTCCTTGCTGATTAAGGATGCAGAGATAAGCACTTCCTGACTTTTCTGACTCTCGCAGGAATCACAGTAAACCTCACCTGAGGCCGACTGTCCCGACTGCGGACCGCGGATCCGGGCTCTTAGACAGCCCAGGCCTCTTTCCCAGCTTCCCCAGCGAGAGGCTTCTTAACGGAGTCCGCAGCAGCCCGCCAATGCGACTCCCGACCAGCCAGCCCAGAGCACGGTTACCCTCCACGACGCCCTTCCCCCGCAGAGACACCGTGGGCACAGGGCGGGTGATCGACCCTAGCACCACAGACTACTCCTTAGGAATGGGCCGAGGAAGGTACACTACTCTAATTTTTACAGTTTAAGCTTTACAACTTAGTTAATTGCCCTTATTTAACTACCGGATATACTCAAGTATAAGCCGAGTTTTTTTTTTTTTTTTTTTTTTNTTTTTTTTTTTTTTATAAACCAAATTTCACAACGCAAATCGGGGGGTGGGTCGGCTTATATGCGAGTAATTCAAATTGGATCTCAGAGAAGGAAATTTCCAGGGGTGTAAATACTCCCAATTATCACTACCCATGGAAAATAGTTTAAATCATACCTTAGAATTCCATATTTCCTGACTAAATATCTTATTCAGCACATTTTGTTGCGGCCAGTAAGCCGTGATCCATCAGTTATGGTAATCAGCTGCTGAAATAAATATCAGTTTACCGGTACGTGGATTATTTTCAGAAAATCAGAGGAATACTATGACAATACCTAGAAAAACAGGTAATTTGCAGAACAAATAAACTGATGGAACAGCATCAGGGGTCGGCTTATATGCTTTAAAAATCTAAATTTGCAGGTCAAAATCGGGGGGCGGCTTATAGTCGAGTATATATGGTAATGTTTGTTTATTTGTTTATTATTTATGGGTTCCCATTAGCTCCAGCCTCAGCGGTCACTAATCTTCCTGGGGATCACAATTTTAAAATACAGAAATTAAGCAAAAATAAAATTAAGACATTCAAAGAAAACAAGACATTCAAAGAAAACAACCTGACAGTAATGTAATAATAACTAAAATAAAAATAGAAATGAACATCCATAGATTCATCACTAGATGTAAGATCTCCTCTTATACCAAATTGATCATGAAAAGCTAAACAAACAATATAAGCCACATCAGTCAAACACTCCAAAAATAGCAGTAAGAAATCAATCAATCATATTTGCATTTTGAGTACCTTCTCACTTGTTTCTTAAAAATATAAATACTTGTTTGTTGTTTAAGGTATTCTGGTAGTCCATTCCATGCCACAAAGGACCTGTAAATAACATTGTGTTCTACAAAATGAGTTTTAGGCCAAGGAAGCACTAAATTGTTTTTACTATTATAACGAGTCTGACAGGGATGGACTTGATTTGAGTTTGCTAACTCATCCTGTAAAGCATTAGCAGTGCCACAAATAGAGCTTTCCACAGGAAAACTAACAAGACACGTTGGAATCTAGTTTTAACCAAAAGCCAAGATCATCTGTTATGCATATTAATAATGCTGGTATGAGCATGTCAGGAGTTCGTGTTTGAGCTGTGGCATTTGTCGGAAAAAATAAGTAAGACAAGCTAAAGGCGCTAACATTACAGGTCCATAAAACAAATCAACAATATCAAAGACATCCAACAGGACTGAAACAAATTCTGAGCATGCAGAAATAACACCAGCATCAAGTTAAACTTCCACACCAACACACAGTCTGGTATCGTTTCACATTTTGTTTGCTTAGTAATTAACTGGATGCTCGTGGGTATGAAAGCTGTAGAAGATTAGAGCAGCTCGTGCCTGCAGCCTGATGGCAACAGCTGATACTTCCTGAAAAAAAGTGCAGCAATGTGCCCGACTGTCCAAACTTTGGCACGACGTTTGTGTACTGATAGCAATGTTCTCATCTGAAAAGGCACTTGAATAACCTTCCAAGTCTTGAAAAGTTTTGGGAGTTTAAGGAAATACTGTGCAGCAAATAGAAATCGATCAATCTATGATAACTGTGCACAAAAGACTACCTAAATGATCATATCTAAATCAATTAAAAATGTATATCCTTAAATGCTACATCCTATTCTCACACTGAAGTCATTTATTGCTTTAAAACAACTTAAAAGTCAGAAACTATAAGCATCATTTTAATCAATCTAAAATACGCAAGACTAAGAATAATGAGTCTGTAGCATAATTGCATTTTTAATCACTTATTGTCTGATAGGTTAGATTAATTCTGTACCATCTGGCCTCTTTTCCTGCTGTGTATTTTATTGCTATAAGCAGTAAAAATACAAACCTGCGGCATATTTGCCGGTACATTTCTAATTTAGGGGAGACAGTAAATTAATACAATCGGACAGGATTCAATCAATTAAATTGTAGTCAATGGATGTTCATTTTTTTTTTTTTTTTAATTCTGCTGTTATAGTAACAAATTATCCTGAAAAATCAAGCCTGAAACATTAATACAGCACAAGATGCTCATAAACAATAAAAACTTTTTTTTTAATAGGAAGACAAAACAGCAGATAAGATCCTAGAAAATATTTTCAGAATTGCTCAGGTTGTGCTGCTCATCTGTAAAAGCAATAGATGCTGAGTTCAGGCTGTTTAATCAGAAGATACGATAACTTGATGTAGAATTAATTATTTTCTTTAGGTGTCGCTTTAGTAATGTGCATGTTTGCAAATTGAAGATGTTCTTTTTCTTAAAAGAAAAATATTTCTGCTTCTAGGAAAAAGAGGGATGAAAAGTTTACAGTAAGTAGTTCTCTTTCATTTTCATTTCTGATGAGTGTAATGTGTGTTTTTTTTTTTTTTTTTTTTTTAAGTTGGCGTGTTTTTTTGGGGGTTTGTTATTCTTATAGGGGAGAGAAAATGCTGTCAGCACTAGCAGAGTTCTGACATCTGATCAAATTCCACTTTTACTGTAGTTTTAGTTTGTTTGCTGTGCATGGTTTTCTTTTTACCCCATTTCTCAACATCATGCTGACTCTGCGTTTGTTGTCACACCAGAGAGTGACGCCTCAGTCGCCATCAACTCCCCCCAAACCGCCGTCTCCGAGTTTTGAGCTGGGCCTCTCCAGCTTCCCCCCTCTGCCCGGGGCAGCCGGCCAACTCAAAACCGAAGACGTGTTTGACAACCGGCTGGTCAGCAGCGTAGTTGTTGGACCCGCCAAGGAACGGGTAAGAGCCGATGCTAATAACAAGCTAACGCTTTATCATCAGGTTGTCTTAATCTAGTTTAAAAAAAAAAAAGTTAAAAGAAAATTACCTAATAGCATTTTGTAAGGTCAGTTAGAGAGGTTTTAGTCACCAGACCTTTGTACAACTGGCTGGCATTTGTCAATATATACACCTTTAATGATATGTTGCATTGAACACACTAATGTGTATATGGGCACTATGAGTTTGTGAGTGTACCTGTGTATATAAATATGTATAGGGGTATTTTTACTATTTCTTAGAATTTTATATTTATTGATATTGTTTTCAGGTGCTTATTTATTTATTATGTATTTTTCATCCATGTTCTTGATTTTTAGCTATGAACTGTATGACGACAGCAAATTGGACTTGAGTCCAAGACAAATTTCCCTCTTGGGACAATAAAGTATATGTTAACCTTAACTTTAAATCACACACAAAAAAAGTCTGATGTGCTCCGCATCTCGTCGACTTTAAAAAAAAAAAAAAAAAANAAAAAAAAAAAAAAAAAAACTTTTTAAAACTAATTTATATGGTTCCCTTAGATCAGGGATGGGCAACTGGCGGCCCGCAGGCTGGATATGGCCCTCACCTTTAATCTATCAGGCCCTCGGCCTTCAATTAATAGAAATGAAAAGTATAAAAAGTTTTCCTTTGTATTACCACCACCCATCAGCAGAGGGCGCTCGGTCATTAGCAGCTGTTTTTACTACCATCCATTTCATTCTAGCAAAGCTTTCAACAAAAGAATGAGATTAGGGCAGGATGGGGGGTGGGGGGAAGCAGCACTGTGCGTTAACATCCAGCAGAAGCAGTTATTTTCCTGTTTATTCCTTGTATATCTCCAAGAGCAAACGTCTCATCTCTTTTCCTGTCCACAGCGACAGAACAAGAGAGGGGACGGCCCTTTAACCATGAGAATAAAATTTTAGTGGCCCCCCTCCTCATGAAAGTCACCCATCCCTGCCTTAAATCCTTAAAAAGTCTGAGTACAACTGAATAGATTATATAATTCACCGTCTTAAGGAGTGACTTTTTAAAAGGCAATAACCAAAATTGGGGCATGGAATAATAAATAGTCCAATCTGCATTTTGACCCTCAGCAGCTGAATTAAATATAGTCCTTTTCTGCCGTGTAAATGATCATTTATGTATTAAGACTTTAAAAGTCTTCATTTATTTAGCCTGATTTCTGTTTTAATATGTCTGATCTAAGTTTTTATCCTCTCTGTCTAATACATATTGCTAAATCACCTTAAAAGGAATCCCTGTTAATCACTGTCTGTAAAGCGTTTTGCCTTGTGGCCGTATTGTATGTAAAATTATCTCTTGGGTATCGAGGGATTCCTATCAAACACGAAATCGAGAACAAACTTGTGAAGACGTGTTTGCGTAAACAGCATGGTCTTATTTTTCCCTGCCTGCATGCTGTTGTTGCAGATTGTAAGTGCTGACATCAGTACTGGAGGAGCTCCGTCTCCTGGAGGCCTCAAAGACCCTCTTCGGACCTCCACCTCCACGATGCCTATGAGCTTCCAGCCTTCACCGACCGCCCTGATACCAGCCTCGGCCCCGATCCTGAACCCAGCCGGCACGCCACACTGTCCCCCTCCCTCCCTACCAGCAGCGTAAGCATTAAATAAAAGCTGACATTTATTCACTGTGAAGCACTGAAATGTGTTAAAGCATCTATAAGCAGCTTTTTCATCCACATTTACAAGATCCAAGGTACAAGATCCAAGACATTTTTTTTTTATCATCTGACTTGTAATATGGCAGATTTATATTGTCAAATAAATGCAATTTAATTGTATTTCTTGATCAGATTTTTCAAATATGGCCTCTTGTTTACAAGTTCTTGTCATTTTAAACACTTTAATTATCATTTGTGAGCGGTATCTTGGTAAAAGACTCAACTTCTTTAGCTAAGGAACCTCCCGTATGAATTTCAGACCAAATATGTCACCTTACAGGACCTTATCACCCATTTTGTATGTTTGAGACTAATATATTTAATTTTCATATGTGTTACGTTACTGACAATCATTTCCCAAAGGATAAATCTTAATCTTTCAAAATCAAATATTCAAGTGATACACCCACCTTAAAAATCCATGTTTCTCCTGCTAATAGTTACACAGCCTTATGAAGTCACGGTCCTTTAAATTTTTCCATAAACGCAGGTCTTCTTTTGGGACTATATTCCCCGGTGGAGGCATACATTCACTCCACGCTTTTTATTGAGCTTAAACACTAAAATTACATAACTTCTAAAAAAACCTGAATACACGTCTTGTTGGTGATGATGGATTACCTATCCCAAGAACGTTTACAGTATCAACAAGTTGAATTTTAATAGAGAATGAACTGAAACCAATGGAGGTCTGGAAGGTAGGAAAAATATTTTTAATTCACTGTTTCAGTAGTATGCTTTGGGAACTGATTGTCAGTAACGTTAATGTGTAAGAAAATTGAATATATTAGACTCAAACATGCAAAATGGCTGGTATGGTCTTTTAAATATAAACACCAAGTTCGGTCCATGGCCCTGTTTTCTCATTCTCTTTTTTCATGATTCTGCCTGTTTAAAGTATTTGAAAGTGTGTCGCGTGTTATTATTTTTTTAATGTTTGCAGTAACATCTCCTGTTTGTGTTGTTTCAGGGAGGTGAAGGCAGCAGAGGTGAAGCCAAAGGAGACGCAGTTGTCGGTGGAACGAGTTCCCGGCACTTTGTCCACTGCAAGCAAATCAGTGCAGGTCAACGGTGCTGCAACGGTCAGTATTGATTTCCTCTTTTTCCTCATTTGTTTTCCTCCTCCAACACAGACCTTTGTAATGCTTCTCAGACACATCCATCACAAAATCAATATCGGCATCAACAAAAGCGGTAAAATGATTGTGGCTTAATCCTGCAACCATCTAATATTGATTGTGATTAAAGGACCATACCACCCATTTTGCATGTTTGAGCCTAATATATTCAATTATCATACATGTAATGTTACTGACAATCATTTCCCAAAGCATACTACTGGAACTGTGAATTAAAAATGTTTTTCCTACCTTCCAGACCTCCATTGGTTTCAGTTCATTCTGCTATTAAAATCAACTTGTTGATACTGTAAACGTTCTTGGGATAGGTAATCCATCATCACCAACAAGACGTGTATTCAGGTTTTTTTAGAAGTTATGTAATTTTAGTGTTTAAGCTCAATAAAAAGCGTGGAGTGAATGTATGCCTCCACCGGGGAATATAGTCCCAAAAGAAGACCTGCGTTTATGGAAAAATTTAAAGGACCGTGACTTCATAAGGCTGTGTAACTATTAGCAGGAGAAACATGGATTTTTAAGGTGGGTGTATCACTTGAATATTTGATTTTGAAAGATTAAGAGATTTAGCAAAATATCAGGAAAGCTGAAATACGGTTTTATCCTTTGGGAAATGATTGTCAGTACCGTAACATGTATGAAAACTGAATATATTAGGTTCAAACCTGCAAAATAGCTGGTATGGTCCTTTAAATTATATCTTTTTATCTTTACTTAATATTTTAATAAGCTAAGAAACAAGCATGATGTGACCGCCGCGTTGTTTTTTTTTTTTCCCCTGGTAGGAGCTGAGGAAACCCTCCTACGCTGAGATCTGCCAGCGGGTTAAAGACGCCCCAACACTACAGCAACCGCCAGCCCCAAAGGAAACCAAGCCAGCCTGCGCTGCCCCTGCAGGCGAAGAGAGGAAGTGCTCTGAGACCTCCAGCGAGGCCAAAGCCAGAGAGACATACCCCTCTTCCTCCTCCAAACCTGGCTCTGCAGCCACGACGGGAAGACCCCCACGGGAGGCTCGAAGGCCGACTGGGCGATGGGTCTCCCCGCCCCCCCACCCAGGGAAAACCTCCAGCAAAGATCCCCATCACACCCCACCCAAGTCCCCACAGTAGGGTGACACCCCGCACCTCCTGGAGTCCTCCAACCCCCTTCATCTCCCACAAATGCATTTAAAAAAGGAAATATAAGTCAGGGCTATTAAATACTTACATCCCAGAATCACCAGTCACAAACGAGCAGAGAGGACGCCGCCTTTTCTGGATCAGGGCTTGCAGACAAAAAAAGCACTTTACCGTGCATGTAGAGCACTGTTTCATTCTTTTTATTCTATTTATTTGCTTTTTTAATTTCAGTTTTATTTCTCCTTTCCTCTTTTGCGTTACAGTTGTGACGGTCTGTAACTTGGCGCAGACACAGAAATGTATTCATTCTGTCCAAACTGCCTTTTGTGGGATTAAATTAGTCTCGCACGGAGCAGGGCATTGTTCAAAGCCGCCCCAGTGGATGATGGGAAAGAGTGTATACAATAGACTCCATCTTGTTTGGCTGTGATAGTTTTTTTTTTTTTTTTTTTTTTTTTTNGTTTTTTTTTTTGTTTTTTTTAAATCCACGTGCGAGACTATACACCTAACTCTTACCACAACAAGACTTGGGTCCTTTGGTTTACATCATCTCAAGCGATTGTGTGAATCCTTTTTCACACTTGATGACATTTTTGTTGATAATGGAATCTCACAGTCTTTCATCTTTTACGCCGGCTTAGCTTCGTTCGCTAACGTTCCCGCTACGAATCCTCGCTCGGTACCACTTTGAGAGCACGCAGCGATTTCAACTTCTGATTTTCTCTGTAAAGAATCCCCTCTTCCCTCTACACTGTCCAAGCTGATTTTTTTTAACTGTATGCTAACACTGCTAGCCGCTATGTCGCATTGCTTCTGTCCGTTCAGCGTGAACTCAACGATTTCTCGCTCTGACGTTTGAGCAGCAGGCAGGGAGGCCATGTGTACATATCTCTTGCTGACAGATATGTACACACATGACAAAACTTTGCTTGATGACAAATGAGAAAATGAGGCACCTATTGTCTGCATTTGGCCAATATTTATCCGTTCATAGGAAATGTAATGACTTGGCATGATTGTTTTTTGGGTTTTTTTCCATTTGTAAGTCACAAAAGATGTGGCAAATCTGGATTCTGGTTTAATTTTGTTGGCATTACATTCTGGAAAAAGAGGGAAAGCTATTACAACATCCAGTTAGCACCTGTAACCTTTGCTACGAATGGAATTGTTTTCGCCACAGGCACATACCGGCGTATTTCAGGCCGCCAAATTCTGAGCCGTTGTTGTGATTCGGACTGCTTCTCTTTGGAAGAGTTGAGGTTTGTGAGGAGGAAGGAGGGAAATCAACACTAGCTGACATTTACACGCTTCCTACATTTTGGTTCGTCTATTCTTTGACTGATATCATTATGCACGGTTTGGAACTTATTAGAAGAATCTGCTGAGTCAGTTTTTTTTTTTTTCTTTTTTCTGACAGCCTTCTGTAACCAGGGGACAAACATATTAGCTTCCTCTTCTGGCTAAAATGCACCAAATGATGATTTTGGTACAGAAAGGAAACCGCATCCAAATGTTGCTGGACAAATTCATTCAATCAGTGACCCGTTTCTCACATTTCTTCTCGTTCTGGTGCTCGACACTTTGAATCCTGGAATCTGTTACTGCAGTTCAACCAATACTGTACATAGAAATGCTTGATTTGCATCAATGCAATCTTTGCACTGTTAGCGACAGTAAGATCTACAGACAAAAATTATCATCTTATCTGAAGCAAAAAAAAAGAAGGGAAGATTATTTAATCCTGAAAAAGTAAAGAAAAAAACACTTGTCTGTTGTTGAGCCCAGCATTCATGATGGCTTGTGTCATCACGTCCTGCAAGTTCTATTTTTGATGGCGTGATGCTTAAGCCGACTTAAATTTTTATTTTTGGTGAAGGAGTTGCACACGTGGACATGCAGTGGTTTGGTTTTTTTTCATCGCTGACTTAGTATTAACATGAGTTTTCATTGATAAGATGTTCATAATTGATGACTATGGAAAGTGAGAATAGAAATAAACATTGCTAAGAATAAGCTGAAGGGAAATGATGAGCAGGTCGTTTGGAATGTAGCCGTGCAGGAGTGTTTTGCTCTAATGCAGCAAGGAAGCGATTTTGTAGGAGGTCACGGGAGCGGTGTTGAACTGTCCGATTCTGCTGTTTAACAGGAAGTCATTAAAGCAAAGGAGTTCCAACAGGAACGGGATCACTGAAGAGGAAGAGCTTCGGCTCCTCCTTCCCTTCGGCGTTGAGTCTTTACCGCCAGAGTTGTTCGTCCTGTTTTTTTATCGTTCTGTCAGCGTGTTCGCTCATTTGGTTTCTCGTAGTTCAACGCAAATTCTTTCATTTGACAAGTTTGCACGCTTTGATCTATCGTAACTTTAAAAACTGTTAAAAGATTAACCGAAGCACAAACTCCTTCTTGCCACTTCATTTCTCCGCCACGAGATAAATTGAACACTGCTGTTGCATTTAAGAAGTAAATGTTACATCCTTTATGTACTTCAAAATGACCATACCGGCCATTTTGCATGTTTGAGCCTAATATAATCAATTTTCATACATGTTACATTACTGACAATCATTTCCCAAATTATAAAACCGTATTTCAGCTTTCCTGATATTTTGCAAAATCTCTTAATCTTTCAAAATTAAATATTCAGTGATACACCCACCTTAAAAATCCATGTTTCTCCTGCTAATAGTTACACAGCCTTATGAAGTCACGGTCCTTTAAATTTTTCCATAAACACAGGTCTTCTTTTGGGACTATATTCCCCGGTGGAGGCATACATTCACTCCACGCTTTTTATTGAGCTTAAACACTAAAATTACATAACTTCTAAAAAAACCTGAATACACGTCTTGTTGGTGATGATGGATTACCTATCCCAAGAACGTTTACAGTATCAACAAGTTGATTTTAATAGCAGAATGAACTGAAACCAATGGAGGTCTGGAAGGTAGGAAAAACATTTTTAATTCACCGTTCCAGTAGTATGATTTGGAAATGATTGTCAGTAACATTACATGTATAAAAATTGAATATATTAGGCTCAAACATGCAAAATGGACGGTATGGTCCTTTAAACCTTCAGCTACACTGACGAGGCTGAAATTAGCTGCCACGCTGATGCAGATATTTGAGGATATAAGCAGCATTTAATCCTATTTTAATTCCCGTTTTGATGTGAAGTAGCAAGAACACAGATGCGAGGAAGGGAACTCGACACATTACGGCACGTTTCAGCCGCGGTTGGCGAATCTGTCTCCTGTAGCAGACATTTTGACAGAAAACCAACTGCATCTTAGAGGTGTGACTCTAATCTATCGGCTAAAAGTATCGATGCACTATTTTAGTCCAGGTTGGTCGTCTCACGTCTTTTTCCTGAAATGGTAAATAGTCTGAAAACATAAAAGCAGCCGTTTCAGGATGAGTTTCCTCCGTGTGCTCAGGTTAATCTTTGAATTAGTCACTTCAGATGCATCTATATATATATACACACATATATATATAAAAACCACTGTACTATACAAAATATCTGTTGGGAGAAATACACCTACATGACCTGAGACCTCGCATGTCTCGTCAAAGTCTTCCTGCTAACGACAAGCATTCTGGGTAATCCCACTATGAGGAAACAGGAGCCTATCCTTCATTTAAAGCCTGTTCTCACGCTCACAGCTGCTTTCGATTTGAACGCCAAATCTGGAGTTTGCTAAAAATTATTTTTTCATTTTGAAGGACTGTGATGCACTAGGATGGGTTGATTTTTTTTTTTTTTTTNTTTTTTTTTTTTTTTCTTTTTTTCTCATTGGTGGAAATGGTAAACGAGATGAAAATGCACCATATCCACTTATTTATAAACCAATGCTGTTTATTACATGAGAAATATCATTAAGTTTTATTTTTAGGGAGAAGAAAAAATAGAGATGCATCTAGGTCTCTATTTCAGCAAAATGTAAAAATGTCCATCCAGTGTTTGAGAAACTTGAATTTTATTTAAACTTGAAAAATGACTTTGCCTTAACTTTTATACAAGACAAGCATAGAGTTTATTTCTTTTCAAAAAAAAAAAACCCAAAAACGTGACAGATGGAAGATATTTAGACGCACCAGACGTCACAAGTCTTACTGAGAGAGTACAAATCTAGCAGCGTTTGATTTGTTTTTTCCCCTTTTTTTTTTTTTTTGTAAAATGTACGAAAAAGAATCATTTTGATTGTCCTTTTGTTTCTTGTTTAATAGTTTCAGTTTGTTTTTTGGGAAAATATAAACCTTGTAAATGCAAAACTAGTCAATACTGTATTAAATTTGTGCACTTTGGAGTGTGTGCTTTGCTTGTACAGTTGTAAATACTCAGAAAAATATAAGAGGTACCTTAAAATGATATAAAAATATATTGACCTTGTTGAACTATTAATGTCGCTATCGAGCTGGATGTAGGATATAAAAAAACTTAATGTTGTGCTTTGAAAATATTTTTCTTTAACTTTTGTATGTTTTTTGTTTTGGGTGCGCAGTTTGAATTCTGCTCTATGAAGTGTGAGCAAGGCTGTCTGATTGTATTTTTTTTTTTCCTTTTCATTCCATTTTCTCACCTGTGTGGTCACACCTGGTGTGCAGATGTGTCCTTCCCTGCTGTCTGGCTCCGCCCCTGCACTGTGCACAATTGGCCCATGGCTCAGATGAGCATCTTGTTAACTTTACAAAAGCTGCGTGTTCACCAGGTTTAGCGCTCGCTCTCGTTACGTTCACGTCAAGGGATTCTCATTCAAACGTGACTATGGAAATGTAATGACAATTTAAAAAACATTAAAAAGCATGACGTCAGATTATTTTTAAGAGGAACTGCAAGCAGCCACAGAGGGGCTGAAAAACTTTAAAGGACCATGCCGGCCATTTTGCATGTTTGAGCCTAATATATTCAGTTTTCATACATGTTGCGTTACTGACAAACATTTCCCAAAGAATAAAACCATATTTCAGCTTTCCTGATATTTTGCAAAATCTCTTAATATTTCAAAATCAAATATTCAAGTGATACACCCACCTTAAAAATCCATGTTTCTCCTGCTAATAGTTACGCAGCCTTATGAAGTCATGGTCCTTTAAATTTTTCCATAAACACAGGTCTTCTTTTGGGACTATATTCCCCGGTGGAGGCATACATTCACTCCACGCTTTTTATTGAGCTTAAAAGCTAAAATTGCATAACTTCTAAAAAAAACCTGAATACACGTCTTGTTGGTGATGATGGATTACCTATCCCAAGAACGTTTACAGTATCAACAAGTTGATTTTAATAGGAGAATGAACTGAAACCAATGGAGGTCTGGAAGGTAGGAAAAACATTTTTAATTCACCGTTCCAGTAGTATGCTTTGCTTTGGGAAATGATTGTCAGTAGTGTTACATGTATGAAAATGGCTCAAACATGCAAAATGGTTGGTATGGTCCTTTAATTGTTTTGGGGTCAGAGCATGATGCTTGGCGTGCTGTTTTCAATTTTTACTAATTCTGTTAAATCAAAAAATATCTGGATTATTAAACATAAACTCAATGTTTCCCACGAGAAAATGAAGGAAAATGAACAGAAAATGTCAAAATTCTTCAAAATAAGTAAAACATTAAACACTGCAGATGCTATTTTTATAATCCCATTCCTACGTAGATTTTTCCATTCTTTTCCTGACTTTCAACCATTTATTAAATAGTTTCATGTTGTAAAGGAAGTAAAATATGTATTATTCTAGTAGAGCTGATTTCATGTCAAGGTGGGAGAGAAAAATTTAACCAATAGATCCCAGAATGTCTCCAGCAAAATGAAGAATATGTGAATTTCAATATTTGGCTTGAAATTATCTTTAGAATGACTTCTTGCGATAAGATGCTACTATAAACGTGTTTTCATGCGCACTTTGGAGTCGGACAAAATGATTATTTTATGATGATTAAAATTATTACAAAATCAAATTAGGGATCAGTGAACAAAATAATTTTGAGAATTTGGATCATGGTGATAATTAACATATGGAGCCCCTAAAGGGACAAGGGAGGAGTAAAAAACATCAGTGGAAGAAAATAAAACGGGTCCTTTGGCGAGATAACGCAAAACGTTTTGCAAGATCTTGTAAAAGTATTGCGTTATATCACAAAACTTTTGCAAGATAATGCAAGTGATAAAGACCCAAGCACCAACTGACAGTCTTTATATTTTAGTAAAGTAAAATATAAATACAACTTGACAAATCGCTACATTGTTGCCTAGCAATGCACGGATGAGTGACCCAGATATATTGTCGCACTTCTTCTCAATGAAGGGTCAACTTTTGCGTTATCTCGCTAAAGTATTGCGTTATCTCGGAAAAGTTTTGATTTATCTCACGAAAGCATTGCGTTATTTCGCAAAACTTTTACGTTATCTCGCAAAAGGACTTGCTATTTTTTCCTTCCACAGATGTTTTTTTCTTCCCGTGTCCCCTCCGTATGAACATGCTTACTCAGTTACATGTATTTCCACAAACGTACACATTTTGTCCGCTTCAGAGACAATAAGTAGACAACTCCAGCTAATGGACAATATTTAATAAAATACATAATAACACACTGAAGCTCTTTTTCTGAGCAGCAACAGCGACACCTGGTGGACACGTTGCAACTTTGCGTAGAGATCTTCAGATACGCTGTGTTTAAAGCAAATCTGATGTTTTACGGCCACGAATAAGATCTAAATAAACCACGTAAAGCACAGAATGGATGCGTGGGAAGACACACAGCACACACACACACGAATCTCAGACGGTTTATGGTGAAGTTTGGCCTGTGGTTTTTAAAATCTCTCTGTGTGTGGATGTACGAACCCGACATCTGATCAGTTTTGGAGCCAAAAACTCATTTAAACATGTTGGGTGTGTTTCTGTTTGCGTTTTGGTGTTCGTCAGCTTTCATCGCCCTCTGCTGCAAATAATTCATGTACAGTTTGGACTTTTCTGTTTTCTCTTGGAAAAAGTGGAGAAAGGCGGTTTAGACATGTTGGTGTGTCATAGAAAATCTTCACACTTGTTTCAAGAGTTTTCTGGCACATAAACGCAACGCAGCGGGATTTCTTTGAAACCGTTCGATCACATGTTTGACTTCATTTGACGTGGCAAAGAAATCCCATAACTGTGCCATCATACAGCTTTTTTTTTTCCTGCCTGGGCAGTTTGACTTGTACATAGCTGAGCTTTTGCCATCTCTGGCTTTTAGTTTTCTGGTTTTGTTCGTCTTTGACGAGACTTTCTCGAAACAGACAAACAGCAAGTCCATCAGAGACTCCACACGTGGAGAAACTGTTGAAAAGGTGACTGTTGGAGAAGGCTTTTCATGGGTGAACTTGCAGATTGTGCTTTCAGAGTTTGTATCCCTGAACTGTGAATGTGTAAAATAAATGTACATGGACTCGGATTAAAGTCCAAACCAATGCAAAGGTGACTATTTCTGAATGGAAAGAGGTAAAACACCTGCAGAAAGGACTGTACCGGTTGTGAAGGGATCTCAAATTTGGAAGAAAAACAGTTGCAAGTTTCCTGACACTTCTCCGGTCTGCAGCTAAAAGAAAAGCTGCTGTGGCGTTTAAGGAGCATCGTACTTCTCATCCTCCTGCCCAGCTCTCCTCCCGTTTCGTTCTCATACTTTTACAGTGCCATTGACTTTGCAACTTCCTGTTGAAACGAACCCCTAAGTGGTTTGTTTAAATTTTTTTGTTGTTGTTTTGGTTTTTTTTTTTTTTAGCCAAGACATTATAACGAATGCACACCAACTGACTGGAACAACTCAAGCTCTTTATCAACTCACTGTGGTTTAACTCGCTAACATGCTACCATGCTACGCTAACAGCTACGGACAATCGACGACTCCACGTTGGGGTTTGGACAGATTCTGGCTAATGACACCTTTAACAGATGTGGAATGGAGGCTGTGTTCACAAGAGGGCTTTTTGTTAACGTTTTCTTTTTTAATTTTTGGGTCTATTCTTCCATCGAGACTGGAATCAAGCGTACATGTCGGCTATAGATAATTTAAGTTACTCTTGTGTCATGATGTAAAACTGTCTAATTTGGAGAAAAATGTAGCTTACTTAAAAATAAAGATTTAGGCACTGTTGAGGAGCTGGTGTCAGTTTGTGGAGTTTTTCTGTTTGTGTTTAGGATTGATGTTGCGTTCACAGACCTCGGAAGTCGAATTTTTCCCAGTTGGAAGGTTCCGACTTCCAAACTCAAACTGTTCCAGCCAAATGTAATCAAAAAATCAAAGCTGAACACCAATAAATACTGCAAACTTAACTAAACTTTGTAATAAATGATAACTAAAGTAAAGTTAGACCACAGGACTGTTTGGTTGTGTTCAGGGCCGTTTCTGACCACTTTGGCGCCCTAGGCCAGACATCCATTGGCGCCCCTTCACCCTCATTCTCCAAAATACATAGAAAAAAAGACAGTTTTAGTCTTAACTTATAACACACTGCACTCAGTGTTAAATCTTATTGTCAACAACGCTTCATTAGGGTCTACCTTATTGTGTATTTTTGTCACAAGGAGGCACTACAGAGTAACTACAGCGTTTCGCCAAAAGTACTACACCCCCTGTATTTTTGTGTAAACTTTACCAAAGTACCACTCCAAGCACAACAAAATTCAGTTATTAGTATTTTAGAAGTAGTTGAGTATTTTTCAGAACATTCAACTATTTTTTACACTTAAATTTGGATTTCAGAGACGTAATACGACTGCAATATTTCTACAAGTCAGTGAAAACACGTGAAAACCATTTGACCTCTGACCCTATCTCAAAGAAGATGTTTTAACTTCCTGTTTAATCTCTACTTATAATGTTGGTATTCCTCTTCAAATCTTAATATGTCACAAGTGTCTTCCTACTTAACACTATTAACAACTATTGGCTTTTTTTTCCAGTTGTACTTACTCTAATACACTAAAACAATACATTTTGTTGTGTTTAGAGTGGTATTTTAACTCAGAAAGAAAAGTTTACACAAAAGTACAGGNACATTTTGTTGTGTTTAGAGTGGTATTTTAACTCAGAAAGAAAAGTTTACACAAAAGTACAGGAGGGCAATGCTTTTGGCCAGCGCTGTAGGTGCAAATCACAATGTGAAAAAGTGCTTTTTGCTTGTCAAAACAAATGTCCATTGAAGTACGACTTATGAAACAAATTAAACATTGCTTAGTTCTAACTTTAAACAAAATGTAACATCATGCTGTGATTTCTGTAAATAAGCAGGAAATTCACATTTTGCAGCAACACAGGACTCAAGAATATGAAGCAGGAAAAACTGAGAGATTATACAAGATAACATAACAGTGAAAGTCAGAAACTTTGCTTTGCACGAGTATACAAGAATAGAATAACTGACCATTTCTGTTGTATTTTAATAGCTTACAAGTTATAGTACAGACTGAACAACTGTACAAAATAGAATAAAAATAAAAACTGTGCAATATAATAGTCTGAACACACTATACAAAATAAAATAGAAAAATTGCACAATAAAAACTGTGCAAATATGGCATCCTAACTATTTACAGCATATATCACAGTACGATTACAGTACGAGTACAAAGGAGCTGCAGTAGTCTGCTTTCTACACTTTGTACTGACTTTGTACCAGCCCAACAAAATGATAATACTCTTATTATAAACATAATTACTTGAAAAAGACAACACTTTTTATGCTAAACAATATGCTAAGTTTAAATTATAGTTGTGGTAAATGTTAAGCTATGTTGTTGGCTAACACTTATCCAGCTAATTAAACTAGCCAGCTGCTAGCTAGCTAGACAACGCCATACACACTGGATAAAACATACTATTGTACCTATACTTTGAACTTTTTTTTTTTTTTTTTTTTNTTTTTTTTTTTTTTTTTACTTTAACTTTGCTCCTTGTTATTACTCAGTCACTTCTTCCAACCGGTAATGCAGTTTAACCGCTTAGAGCGGTTTTAATTGTTTTACAATTTATTGCACAGGAAATGACAAAAATACATAAAATAAATGTACTAATTAGTTTTCTAGAAGAATTAGTCACATCAAAGCTCAGTGAAGTCATTTCAGACTCAGACTTTGGTTTGGTCAAAGTAACCCCCTCTGACCAATCAGAATTCTAAACCTTTTGCTTCTCTTTTGATTGGATGTAATTTTAGCATCATTTTGATGAATATTTTGGATCGTTTCCTGTTGAAGAATGAAATTTTGACCAATAATTGTAAACCGGATGGAATCGTGGTCTTTGAGGGATGGAATGGTAATTCTCTTTCTTCATCATTCCTTTAACTTGGTCCAGGTTAATGCTCATGCTGTTACTCTGCAGCCACGCCCCCATGGGGGCGTGGCTGCAGAGTAACAGCATGAGCATTAATGATGCCTTCATTACTAATCATGTCTGCAGCCAGAGAGGCTACATAATGTGAGAATTGGTGACTAATTCTTCTGGAAAACTTATTACATACATTTATTTTATGTTGGTTTTTTTTTGTCATTTCCTGTGAAAGAAATTGTAAAACAAACAGTGTATTGATGATTTTTAAAATATTTTTTTTAATCTGGGGGTGGCAAACTTTTGACCTGTAGTGTTCATTATAGAAAATATAGAAAATGGCATAGAAAATGAATGGGTGGATGGATGGATGGATGGATGGATGGATGTTTCAACATGGAAATAATTTTCTGACTTCTCAGCTCAGCATCAACATGTAATGTGGGTATCAGCCACAAGATGACAGCATTTTCACAAAGGGCAAACTGCAGACACTCAGTTCTAACACACACACTCACACACACACACACAACACATCATGTGATCTGCTCTTCCCTTAACTGAACATTAGTTGTGTTCACAGTTTACATTTAAATCAACATGATGAAGGAACATTATGAAACCACCGGTAAATCCTCGACATCTTTCAAACACTTTCCCAAAAGCAGCCCAGCCACACACACACACACACACACACACACACACACACACACACACACACGTTCCTCCTTTGCCACACCATCATTTTGCATTCTTGATCTGTTTCCAATTAACTTCTCACAGCTGCTGAAGTCGAGCTGAAGTGGGTCTGTTGTGTTTAAATCAGAGGAAGAGAGTCTCTGACATGAACTCTGCAGAGTAATAATAATAAATAAATAAATAAATAAATAAATAAATCAAACACTTCAAAATTTTTAAAAATCTCATTTTTCCACCATAATTAGTAACAGAAATGGGACGTTGGAAGGATTCAGCACTTCTTCAGAGACGCTTTAGGAGAAATTAAACACACAAATAAACAGAATCTCACAATAAAATCATAATTTGGAAGTGAATAACAGCTGGCTGAGTCTTATTTATTTAGCACTGCCATTAATAAGGACATTTCCTGTCCAATGTCATGGATCTGTGAATATTTATGGACATAATTTCAGCAGATGGAGGTGTTTTTTTTTTTTTTTTCAGTTGTGATGGCCCAGTGATTAGATGATTAGGAAATATTAAAGTAGAAGACACCTTGAGTGCTGTGTTTGGCTCATGACCTGATAAAATAATCACCTGAAGCATTTTAGAACCTGCAGAACTTCAGTCACTTCCTGTTACCTGTGAGCTCAGGAAGGCTGTAATCCTTTAAAAGCTGTAAAAACGTAAATTATCATAAGAAAAGTTTTATCCTTTAACCCTTTATTTCCTTCCAATAGATAGATAGATAGATAGATAGATAGATAGATAGATAGATAGATAGTCTGACACCCTCTACTATTTTTCAATAAGTCTGGGAAAAACATAATAGGAGTTTTATCTTCTTAAACTAATGAATATTAATGAAATATTTTTAATTTAGATTTATATTTCATTTGTTTTCAGTCTCTTAAAGTCACCATTTGTTTTGTGTTTGTTACTGAGTGAAATCAGCCAAAGTTACAGGAAGTTGTAAGATTTTTCCTTCAAAATAAAAATATATTTATGAAAAAAGTGATGCACTTGGGTCAACAGGAAAGAAAAATATATTTTAGGAAAATAAAACACGTAACTGTCATTGCCATATACTGTAAATGTGTGATTGTGGTAAATCTTTTAAGTCTGTATATTTAATTTTGTATTCTTTCTTGTTTATGTCATCCATCCATCCATCCATTTTCTAAACCCGTTTGTCCTGTGGAGGGTCATGGGGGGGGGGGCTGGAGCCTATCCCAGCAGTCAAAGGGCGAGAGGCGGGGTTCACCCTGGACAGATCGCCAGTCTGTCACAGGGCTGTTTATGTCATGTAAATACATTTTTAAAACTTGCAAAATATGTGATCAGACATTGTTATCTTTATGCTTTGTTGTAAATATGCTGAATAAATGTAGGTTGTATATATTTAGTAGGTTTATGTATTTAGGTATGCATTCTTTCGTTACATTTTCTGTCTTGTACAAAATGTAAATACCATATCAGAAATAAAAAATAATATAAGCTATCAACTATTTCAATAAACTTTATCTACGTATGTTGTGTTTTGCTGTGAGTGAAAAGAGGATTTGCAGGGAAACACTAATTATGCCAATTATTTATTTATCAATAGTATCTGAATATCTGAAAATTTTGGGCCCCAAAACGCCAACACTCAAAGAGTCCTTGTAACCTTCAGCCTACTTATGACAAAAGTGGTAGTTATACTTGTAATTTTACAGTTTTTCTCAGTCGCTTTGGCTCATTTCTAAAATGAGATTATTTTTTTCCAAAACAATAAATTCAAATCACTGAACAGTTAGTTTCTTGTTCACACCAGATTTGAATTTCTTATTCATTTAAGCAAATTGCACGTGTTTTGGCACNTTAGTTTCTTGTTCACACCAGATTTGAATTTCTTATTCATTTAAGCAAATTGCACGTGTTTTGGCACATGTGTGCAAAAGAGTAAGCACAGTTGTTGATAATTTGCACAATAACTACACACACATGGCTGCTGATCAAAACTGATGAGTTGATTATCTATGAAATGATAAACATTTTGACCAGATAACAAATAGTTAAAAAAAAAAAAACACAATGATAATTTTTTTTTTTTTTCATTTTGGTGGCATTGACCAATTCACTGACATAAGAACTCGTTTTTGAAGCATGAATTAAATGTTTTGGGTGAATTACTACATTTTGCAGACATGCAATAGAGTTATGACGTCCCATAAAACAGTTGTGACAATTACAGTTTAGAGAATGTTAAGACTGTTTCACAAAATGAGCTGAATTCAGAAAAACTGTAATACTCTTATTAGTGTTTGCTGTGTGGTCATAATAATAGTGTGAAAGTATTTTTTTAGGCTGCCAGCTGAGTCTTATTTTGAAATCTGCGTACCGGAAGCAGCCGCGTCTTTTAATGGCGGACTTGACGCAGTTTGTGTGAGGACGAGCTGCAGTTTGACGCACTGAGTGGACGTGTGTGAGGAGACAGTCAGCGGACTGACTTTGGATTTTTTTGGGATTGTGGAGAAGCCTGGAGACAGACAGAGCGACACAAGCGGAAAAACACTCACATAAGTCGCTTTTTAACGGCAGAATGGCGGACCGGGATCCGGTACCGCTTCCTCCGGAGGTTCGGGCCAAACTGGCGGAGCTGGAGCTGGAGTTATCAGAGGGTGAGTACTTCACGGCCCCGGTCAAAGCTCCGGGTGTCTCCCCGGCTCTGTTGAGACACCCGGCTGTGGAGTGGAGTAGTTTTGGTGTTTTGAGGAAAAGTGTTCCAAGTTTATGTAGATATTTGTCACACGCACGCGCGCTGCCGTCGTGCTCGTTACGGCTGCTTTGGTTTACGTGGAGGTGAGAGGTTTGGACTGAGGATGTGTGTTTACCGGAGTGTCAGTGAAGTGGCACAGCGAGTTGGCATGATAAAGAAGTGTAATGCTCCTTTAATAATCTAATCTAGATTACATATAGAAGTGTTGGAAATGTATAATATCCGATTTATAAACTACATTGGGTTATATTTGGAAATTACAGGAATATCATATTATTATTATTATTATAGCATCATAAAATATTAAAAGAATAGAATAACTTTATTGTCCATTGAAGTGGAAATTTGTCTTTGGGTTTACAGGTGGTACAGTGTTAGCAATACAACAGAGTACAATAAATAGGAAAGTAGAAAATATTGCAATAAATAGACACAATTGCAGAATAGAAAGATATAACCACTTTAAAACAGAGTAAGAGTAAAAATTAAATATTAAAAATAGCAGCAATCCAATTAATTTAAGAGATAAAATCCCTCAGAAGTTCAGCAAGGCAGCAGCATTTTTGAAAGTATTACACATATTAAAAAATCTGTACATGCATTTCCTTCTAAGAATATTCTAGTAATAATGGGAGTATTATAATTGAGAGTACAATAAGGTCTCTATTACAGAGAAACATAACAGAAACAGAGAAAGTATTGAAAAATACCACAAAGTTCGTAAACGACCCTTTGAACTCTGTTGAGCATCACATGAACGTTAGAGCTCCCGGTGGGAATATTATAGGAATACTATAGGGGCTTTTCCTCAGAGATGCCAATAACAAGTTGTTGTCAGAGCTTTTTTTTTTTTTTTTTNTTTTTTTTTTTTTTTTTTGGTATTATATTGGAAAGTCCCACTGAGGAAATCTCTCCTGCATGCAGCTTAAATGACGTGTGCAGCAGTTTTCACATGACGCTGCAGCAGCTCTCTGGATAAACCATTTGCATTAGATTCCAGCTTTTTTCCGTAATGCCGGCGTTTGGACTATAGGCTTCTTCTGAGAGGCTGAAATGCAGCCTTGGTATTGATTTTCTCATTACCCTCCTCCTTTCAGATTGATATGTCACATTGCTGCAGACTCACTCTCAGCCTGGAGAGTATCATGGTGTCAGATTTCAGCCGTGAGCGATGTTTTCCCTGTTTCTCATGGAGTCTGCAGGCTTTCGGGCCTCAGCCATGTATGGCTAAAAAAGGCAGAGAGAGAAAGATTTTACCAGCTGACTGCAACTGCACACATCTCATTTTAATGTTTCCGCCGCTGCTACAAATGCAGCGTTTGCTTCTGCATCTGGAAACGGAGTGATTGAGGAATTAGAAAAAAATGACATACATTTCTTTTTTTTTTTTTTNTTTTTTTTTTTTTTTCTCCCTCCTTTTTAATCCAGCAAATCGCTAGCTCGGTGTCCCCAATGTAAACAAGTGATGCGAGGGAAATGGGGTCAGATGCCCCGCTGCATTATTTACATGCTTAGCTGATGCCCTAATGCAAGGATGAATGCAAAGCTCCGCATCCCTCAGAATTTGACCTAATTTTTTGGATTTCCATGCATCATCCCTGCTTCAGACCCCACGCTGCTGGGAAATGCCTGCACAGCAACACAGTCAACAATCAGGTGTTGCCATGGCTGCAGAGAAAGCATCCACAGGCCCGGCCGATGGGTTCTTGAGCAAGGCAGTAAACCTCTACTTCCCCTTTTGTTCTTCCTCCCAGGAAGGAAAATATCCAGGTCATTTTTGAGATTGTAGGAGTTAAAAGTGATGGGATGAGATATGCTAACTTTTCTCATAAAATAGAAAAGCTTCTTGTGTTTTTTCTTTTTTTTTTTTCTGAAAGCTGAACACATAGAGGCCACATCACAGCTGATATTAAAGGACCATACCACCCATTTTGCACTTTTGAGCCTAATATATTCAATTTTCATACATGTTACTGACAATCATTTCCCAAAGGATAAAACCGTATTTCAGCTTTCCTGATATTTTGCAAAATCTCTTAATCTTTCAAAATCAAATATTCAAGTGATACACCCACCTTAAAAATCCATGTTTCTCCTGCTAATTATTGAAGTAAGAATTAAATATATATTTCACGAAAAATATATACCAAATATCTAACAGCGATGGAAATTTAGCTTTAAAATCTAAAAGTATGACTGCTGCTGTGACAAAAAAGAACAATATTTCCCTCTGAGATGTCAAAAAGTACAAGTATGCAGTCTCACAAAATATACTGTGTATATATATATATATATATATATATTTATATGCATTGGTTTGGCTTTGTGATAAATGGATTCTTGCGTAAAGAAGTTTCTGGCATGTTGTGCTGATTGTTCAAACATTCTCACCATCGCAATCAAGCTAAGTTGCTTCCTCATTCATTAGGAGGACGGAGACTCGCAGCACGCCGCATCAGCAGCAAAGTGATGCTGAGGAGGAGGAGGAGGAGGAAAACGTCTCTCTCTCTCTCTCTCTCTCTCTCTCTCCTGAATGTTGGTTCTGATTGGATGGCCTGCAGCACTGTTTGAAACCTGTGTAAATGGTGAAAGTTGAGATGACGCCCAAAAGTCGTCCTCAGCTGCTGCCTGCTGCGTTTACTGACATTTGGATCAAAGCGTCTTTATGACATTTAAAACGGTCTTCTTTTGTATTATTTAAATATATATTTTTTGGAACCATACTAATCAGAAAGTTGAAAAACGTGAACATTTTGGATTGATGCAGTTGACCCATTTTCACAGATCTTTCTTTCTTTCTTTCTTTCTTTCTTTCTGATATATGATATGCAGATATATGATTTTGTCCTGAGAAAAGCTTTAAAGTGGATGAAGCTGCAGCGTTTTGGATCCGTACAGAGTCAGGTTTGATTCATGAAAGCATCGCGGCAGACTTCGGCCATCATCGTTTTTCCAGCTGAACGGTCGATTTTCAGCCTGGNGTTTTTTTTTTTTTTTTAGGAAACATGTTTGAGAAAGTTTGAGACAGTCTGGCTGTTTGAGACGACGCTATCATGTAGAGCATCATTTTCAGAGAACTTTGATGTTGATTTTTCTTTCTGAAACCTTCAGAAACTCAAATCCAGCTTGAATTCTAACATATTATGTCTTCGTACATATAGTTGGAAGGAAAAGTCCCGATCCACTGAGTTAGCATCAGCGCTTGAGCTCCAGGATTGAGAACCTCTGTAGCGTTTTCGTTAGCTTGCTCTGTTACAGTTGTTAGCATTGACGTGAATGGAAACTCAGCTACAGCAAGTAACAAATTCAGACTGAATTTGAATTAAATCTTTTATGATGATATTGCATTTGGGATTGCGTAACCATGGTGATTCTGTGATTTGAGTTGCGTGGGTTTGGGCGGTGATAGTCTTAGTTAAAATAATGCTGCGTTCCAGTTATGCTGCATTGATGGCTGACGGTAGAAAAACTGCCGTATCGTTGACGGTAGACGTGGGACAGCTGTCCATCTTTGGCCCGAGAATATCAGCATCCGGTTTGTCTTTGCCGCTGCGGTAAGCAGAAAAAGTTGAAAAATTTGAACTTTTGACGGCACGTTCCGTCTGGCCGTGCGGTGTGCCGCTCTCAACGCCAGAGGAGGTGGAGCTTTCCATCGTCCTCTCATTGAAAAGAATAAAACATCCGGTTTTCCCTCTACTGCACGCCGTCAGCATGTGAATGCAGCATTACAGCAGGAACTTGGAATTTCCCAGTTGGAAGTTCCAACTTCCGAACTCAAAGCGTTCCAGCCAAATGTAATCGAAAAAGCAGCTGAACACCAATAAATACTGTAAAATTAATTAAACTTGGTAATAAATACTAACTAAAGTAAAGTTAGACTACAGGACTGTTTTGTTGTGTTGTTTTATAATGATATTAATCACAGTGGGTATTAAACTTTGTGTAGAGAAGTAATATTATGAAATTATTTACACTTACGTATCAANATCACAGTGGGTATTAAACTTTGTGTAGAGAAGTAATATTATGAAATTATTTACACTTACGTATCAATGGCAAATAGTTATTATACCAAATAGATAGTTACCATGGCGATATATTCTGACCTTTTTCTTTCAATTTCATGCAAGAAAAAATACTTTATTCACCTTTTAGCTGATCATTTCCATTCACAAAGCTCGCTTCCACGGCGCCGCCATGTTGATGACGTCATACTCGGTAAGTCGGTGTAGATCATTTTGTCTGAGTTTCCCAGCCGGAGCTCCGACTTCAAGTGCCGTCCCGACGCATTTTTCCAAGTAAGAAGTCGGAAAAATCCAAGTTTCGAAGCAACTTGAACGCAGCATCAGCACCTATTCACCTGCATGACAGCTGGTCAGAGAGGGTGAGCGGGATCGCTGTATTTTTTAAGCATGTTGTATGTTTGCACCGATTTCTTAGATGTTTGTGTTAATAAAAGTGAAAACGTAACTTGGATCTCAGGTGTAGCATAACTCACCTGCTCATCCTCTGAGACTTTTTCTGTTTGACTCGTCGCTACAAGTTTATTTCTTCATTTTCCTTAAAAATTCCCTTAAAAAAAAAACCAAAGAGATGCATGATGGCTTCAGACGCTGATATGCAGCTGTTAGCCGTTATTTTCTGTACTTTTGCTGTTAGCCGGCAGAGCTAAAGTAGGCGCGGTCAGCTGACCTTTGGATGGTGAATGAGGCAGGTTCTGTAGGAAACATACCTGTGATTATCATGGTGTGTCACTTCTTGATAAACACACACACACACACACACACACACACACCTACACACACTCACACACACACTCCTGCCTTATCAGGGACATTGACTGTGAATGAATACTAGATGATTGCTGATACTCGGTGATAAAAATAGAAAGCGGTGACTGATGCTTTGGAAAGATTCCAGAATAAAAAGCAGCAGCAGGTGAATCTTTGTTTATTCGCCTCATGTCTGCTGGAGTTTCTCCACTTTTTATTTATGACCGTGTTATTAGGTGTCAAAATTCTCGCCACGTTGATGTATAAATATGATTGTGTTGTTACGTGTTTGTGTTCTATAAGAGGATCTGATAATGATCTGTGACAAAGAGAAGATGACTGTCTGAGCCTCATATGTTCAATTTTCATACATGTAACGTTACTGACAATCATTTCCCAACGGATAAAACCGTATTTCAGCTTTCCTGATATTTTGTTAAATCTCTTAATCTTTCAAAATCAAATAT
>VXCM01003144.1:37407-68001 GCA_014773175.1 Lucifuga dentata | reverse complement strand
GGGGTAGGTATTGTGGCGTTGCTGAGGCTGACAGGTGTTAAGTGAAGGTAAATGGATCTTTGTAACGGCGTGTAAACAAACAGACACCTGGTTCTATTCAGCAGCTTTCTGCCTTTTATCACACACACACACACACACACCTGNAAACAGACACCTGGTTCTATTCAGCAGCTTTCTGCCTTTTATCACACACACACACACACACACCTGCCAAAAACACAGCACATCTGTGACAGCAAAGAAGAATAATGAATCATTAACTCTTTATTTAAAACAGGAGGTAGAAGCAGCCATGACACCATGGCTTTACCTGTCTTTACCTGCCAACTACAAAGTAAAACTCACAGTCTTTCAAAATAAGACTTCAGAGGTAAAACAACAGGAAATCTCAAATACAGTTTCATGGCTGGCATAACATGTATGCAGATAGAACATATATTATGCTCAAACATGTAAAATATGTGTGTAAGGTATGTATATATGTATGTATGTATGTATATATGGATGTATGTATGTATGTACAGTATGTACATATATGTGTAAGGTGTGTTATGTATGTATGATGTATGTATGTAAAGTACGTATGTATGTATGTGTGATGTATGTTTGATGTATATGTGTATGTATGTATATTTGATGTATGTTTATATGTGTGAGTATGATGTATGTATATTTGTATGTATGATGTATGTACTGTATGTATGTATGTGTGTATGATGTATGTATTTATGTATGATGTAAATATGTATGTATATATGTGTGTATGATGTATGTATGTATGTATGTATGTAGTATGGTCACTGAAAATGGCGTTTAAACAAAGCTCTTCCTCAGCAAACGATGAGCATGATGAAGGTCATACACCATTTCTGTTGCTGCAGGGTGAACGTCTTCTTCTTCTTCTTCTTCTTTGATTTTCTTGCTCCTGGGACATTTCTGACCAACGAGCAGGAAATTATTCATAAAAATTTGGTTTTCTTGAAATATTCTGTCTTAAAAAAAAAAAACGATTGCATTAAATCAAACACACAGAGGTTTGAAAAATGACCCTAGTGAGGACCTGTAGCCCTGAAAGTTGCAGAAGCTGAGGTGGTGAAGTGTATGGCGGCTTATAGAATGATAACAGACGTGTGTGTGTGTGTATGCGTGTGCGTGTGCGTGAGGATCCCGGGTTTCTCATATTACAGACTTGTGATGCAGCACTGAGAGAACAGCAGCAGACATGCAATAACAGACATGTATTATTTACTCGCATGACCTCCCTGCTGCTGCCGGCGCCAACCTGATCATGCCTAAATGAGTTAGAGGGCGAGAGACAAAGAGGGAGACAGATAGAGAGAGAGGGGGGNGGGGTCTGGATGTGAGCCTGCAGGGCGGTACTCGTGTCTTTTGCTTTTCGTCAAACGCTCGTCGTCGTCTGGAGAATATTTGGCCGCGATGCTTTTTGTTGTTGCCAAGCAGCGACACTTTATTTCATTCCTCTTTTCTGAGTCACACAATCACGTTTTTCACCAGCGGAAAGAAACTAATACATCTCCAAACAGAAGGTGGAAGTATCCAACTCCGTTAACTACCAGAGCTGCACTTAAAGGACCATACCAGTGATTTTATTTGCATATTTAAGCCCAATAAATACTACCTGCATACATGTTTTAATGACAACCATTCTCCAAAACATAAAAGCATGTTTAATTTTTCCCTGTTATTTTCCCAAATCACCTAATCCATCAAAATCAAACGTTCAGGTGACACACCAACCTTAAAATTTATGTTTCGTATGCTAACACATACGTCCAAATGAGAACTGAAACCAATGACAGTCTGGAAGGTAGGAAAAACAATTCTAAAATGCACTGCACCAGTATTATGTTTTTGAAAATAGTATGCAAGTTGTATTTATTGGCACAAACATGCAAAATCACCGGTATGCTCCTTTAATTATCACTGCAAGGCGCATTGCTAAAGAAGTATGTTTGCTGTGTTCGCAAAATGAAAGTGGTGATGTCGCTCCTGTGGACAATTAATCCGAGAAATTAGCAGAATGATGGAGATCGAGTGTCATGGTGATCATGACACACGCATGCGCGCACACACACACACACACACACGTGCACGCACAAATAAATTCCCGCTCTCAAGTTCTCCCATTCAGTCTCCTCGGTGTAGGAAGAGAGTCCATGTTGATATCTGCTTTATATCTGATCTGCTGTAAAATCTTCCTCCTCCTCCTCTTCATCGCTCCCGCCCAGGCTTTTAATATCCATAAAGAGGCCATGAATTAATGAAGACATCAAGTCATCGCTCAGATGACGCGCGTAGCTTCTCGCCATTAACGAGGAGAACTGGATTTCAATGATATTTAGCATTATTTTAGCTCTTTTTTTGTGATAAATGCTGAAGCTTTTACAGTAGTGGGGGGAGGGGGGGAGTTTTTTTTATTTTATTTTATTTTTTTATGGGATGTTGTTGGCCTTTGCTGGACTTTTATCCTGCTTCCCATTAAAGTCAAATGAAGGAAATGGTAAATAAAGGTGAATTTCTCTCCAGCTTTAAGTTTATTATGCAAAGTGCAGCGGTTTGAATCCTCTCAGGGAAAAGTAATCAATCACAGATAAGCAAGTCGGCCCCGATGCATATTAGAAACTGAGACGCCCGCTCCTGTTGCTGTGAGCATATTCATTTTCCTGCATACAAGCAGCGCCGGATGCAAATCACACGCATGGTGGCGGATTTTCTAATGTTTCATACGGTTCATGGCTGCTTCAGGGTTTCTGCTTTCGTCGTACAAACGATCCACTTTCCTCCCTCCATCACTTTCCTCTTCTTCTTCTTCTTCCCTCCACTTCCTCTGTGGATTCTGGTAAAAATGGAGGAACACGTAAATCAGTAAACAAGTGTTTTCTGCAGAATATACTCTAGTATCCAATGTAAAAGTATATATATATATATAGAGAGAGAGAGAGAGAGAGAGAGACTACTACTTTTAGTTTAGTTTGACTGTCCTTGTATCTCCAGTTTGCGGTCATTTATTTGGTTTATTTGGTCATTTATTTGGTTCCAATCAGAAGAAAGAAAGAAGGAAAGAAAAGAGGAAAGAAGGAAGGACAGAAGTTAGGAAGAAAACGATAAAGGAAAGATGGAAAAGAATAAAAGTAACGAGAAAAAATGGAAGGAAAGGAAAAAAGACAAGAACGAATTAGAGGAAAAACAGAATGCTAGAATAAAGAAAAAAGAAAGGAAGAGAGAGGAAAAGTAAAGTTGGAAAGACAAGGAAGGAGGCAAAAAAGGAAAGAAAGAGGGAGGAGGGAAAGAATGAAGTTGGATGCAAAGAAGGAAAAAAGGCAGAAAAAGGGAAGGAAAGAGAAAGAAAGTACATTTAAACTGTATTTAAGTTGGGTATCCAAAATGTAGTTATGTTGCTCTTTCACTCTCTCTCTCTCTCTCTCCCTCCCTCCCTCTCCCCCTCTCTCTCTGATGAACCTGGAGGTCGGCAGAGCAGAAAAGATGGCCATCAGCCTCGCATGCTAACGCGGCGCTCGTCCTTTGACGCCGATCCCGTTTCATTTAGAAACGACCTTTTTGATGACGTGCACGGCGGCTGATTCGGAGTCTGGGGGTGTTTTGATATTTTTGGAAGTGAGACAATTAGAGGAAGAATGAGGAGGAGGAGGAAGAGGAGGAGGCTTATTTGGTGGAATTTGCATATTTGAGGTGTCGTGATGAGTCTTTAAGAAAATTCAGACTTTAATCTGTCAGTTTGAGTGGAGATAATTTCACTTTTGTGCCAAAGCAAATCAGCGTCTTCAAAGAACGGAAAGATTTATCTTCAGACTCGCTGAGCTCTTTGTTCACGTTTCAATCAAGTTTCTCAAAGATTCTTCAAACAAGTACATTTATTTTACTGATGGAAAGATGTTTCACTTTTAATGATTTGTTATGAAGTTTATTAAACTGTAATACTTGATGTCATATCAAAGGAAGGAAGTGGATGAGTGATCAGCTTAGATAATGTCCTGTGGATCGTGAATCCGGAGAGAAAAAGCAGAAATTTCCAGAATTCTACATGAGACAGCGTGTTTAATGTGAATGCTAACATTAGCGGGGTCATTCCTATGTTCCCAAACTCTATGGACCCTGGGAACATAGATATGCTCCTTTCCTCTGAACCAAATGCTAACATGGAATGCTAACAGGCTAATGTTGGGAGCGTATCTATGTTCCCCACCTCAGTTAATGTGTTAACATACATTAAGTATGAATAACCCTAGCCCATTATGTGTTTTATTATGCTTTATAATGCTGGGGAACATAGGATCCTGGATACCAACATTAGCCTGTTAGCATGCCATGTTAGCATTTGGCTCAGAGGAAACCTGAGACTGACAGACATGTAGTTGTTAGTTTTAGGCTTGTTGTCATGAATTAAAGTGTTGCAGTGAAATGTTTGACCTGTTGGTGGCGCTAGAAGAGAAATCAATCTATCAGCAAAGTTATTAAACTGATGCTGTGTTGTTTTCTGTTGGTTGGATGAAAAAATGTCCAGTTTTTCATCCTCAGGTTTACTCTGAACTGAATGCTAACGTTAGCCTGTTAGTTAAGTTATTTATGATAACTTAGGCAAGGCAAATTTATTTCTATAGCATAATTCAAACAAACACAGAGGCAATTCAAAGTGCTTTACACAAACAAAATGTACTAAAACAATATTTAAAAGACAATACAAACAAAAAACCAAGAATAAAAAGATAAAAAGAAATAAGATAAGGTAAAAGCAAATAAAATAATCTAGAATGTGGTTACAGTGCAAAATTAATTAAATTGGCCCCAGATTGAGTTGCAGTGCAAGGCTTAATTAAAAGCAAAAAGAAAAGTTTTGAGCCTGGTTTAAAAGCGGCTAGATAGCTCTGTTACCTTCTATATTAGCGGTTAGCTCAAAGTACAGCGGAAACTGACAGAAATTTGATTATTAGCTTTTGATGCATCTGGACAGAAATGAAAATATTGAAGAGGTGTGAAGTTTGACCTGCTGGAGCTTCATTTTGATATTTCTCTGCACTTAATCTGGTGATTTATTTAAGAATATATTTAATTTAGCCAAACATGAGACTCCACAGTCATGAAACTTTATACCTTTTCACTTCATCTCAGCAGCAGCTCTGGCTTTGGACTACTGAATGCTCTGCATCATCATTGAGGCCTTGATTGGAGCGGAAACTGATAGTGCGNGGGGGGGGCAGAGCAGAGCCTGTCAGCCAATCAATAGGCTTCAAATACATGCCTGCTGCAGAGATACTGTACAGAGTCGCTTACATCCACCTGTCTGTCTGATTAGTCTTAATTTCATTCAGGGGGGAGGAGTCTCACCTTCATGGCAGCTGCTCTATATACTATATACCTTTAAGTGGATGCAGGAGGCTATTTATACCTTCTTTTCCTCAGGAGGCTCAGCGTGTCTGTTAGGACACGTTACCACAACAGTCTGCTTAGAACAAAACACACACAACGTGCTGCTGCGTGTTTTTCCTTTTAGAATGTCTGCAGCAGGCCGAGGAATGAAATCTGCATTAACACGCAAACATTCTGGATATTAATCTTTAAAACGCAAACATTCTAAATATTAACCTTTAATATGCAAACATTCTGGATATTAGCTGTTAATATGCAAACATTCTGGATATTAACCTCTAATTAAAAGCCTCTAAAAGGTGTTAAATGTAAGGAATTAAACAAATATCCTTGTTTTTGCTGCAGAACCACTGTGTTCAAACATGCAAAATCACTGGTATGGTCCTTTAAAGCTTCACAGCAGGTGGTGGATGAACATAAATATCTATACATGGGGAAATTATCGTCCTTGACATCTCAGCAACGTAGCGAACGAGTAAAATTCACTATCATAACTTTTAATTATAACATCCTTTTTCACACGCCTCTGTAACACACACACACACACACACATTTATTTCCACAGAGCCTCTGACTGTGGGCGGATGGTCTCCAGCTGTGGTCATGTGGTCAAATGTAAGTGTGTGATGACTCGTTGCTGCAGTGGGCAGGTGTGTGTGTGTGTGTGTGTGTGTGTGTGTGTGTGTGTGTGTGTGTGTTTTCTCAGCTGTAATGGCTCCCTGTGGATTTACTTTAGCTCAGTCCTGTTGAGTCATTCAGGACGCATCTCTCTTCTCTCTCTCTCTCTCTCTCGCTCGCTCTCTCTCTGCCCTCTGCTGCCCGTTTGAACCCTGCGTGTGCTGGGTGGACCCGTGAGGCCTGACACGCGTGTGCTCGGGTTTGAATGCTCACACCGTTTGCAGTGAAGTGGAGCGTGTGTCATACAATTATCATGCTTTTCTTCAAAAGCATCTCTGTTTCATGTTATCTCACCGCCATATGGGAGAAAATGTGAGTAAAGATGAGAGAAAAATCAGATTGACTTGACTAAGGTGAGTGTTAGATAAAATTTGTAACCTATAAATTTGTGATCTTACCATCGTTTGGAAGGTAAAAGAGTCCTAAAAAGATTCATGATTAGGTTTTGGCACCGTTAATCCATTTTACAGCAAAACCTCCGTAGACCGACATCTATCTCCTTCCTTATGAGCGTACCGTAATTACTCTAATAGGGGCGGGTCCTTTTTGGTTTTTTTTTTAACCAGGCTTTTTTATTCCAGGTCATTATTTCTAATTTTAAAATACAGTAAAGTAAAGTAGTGCGCCGCTCATTATTACGAATCATTGTATGTAACTCGAATTTTTAATTTAATAGGCTTTATGGTATTATGGTAGTCGGTTCGTAAGTACGAGTCGTTTGTAAGTCGGACGTTCGTAAGTCGGGGACTGCCTGTATATGTAACCTCCATGCTTCTCACCAAAGTTTCCCTCTGCTGTGTTATAGTTAATTACTTTTTTTAGTTTTCCTTTAAAACCCAGCTGAAGTTGAATTCAATCATGCTTGTTGTGTTATTGTGGTTGCCTAGCAGCCAGTAGTATACAGCCTGGTAGCGGCCATTTTCAACTAGATCTGAGTGTTTTGTTTTTGCTTTTTCTTTGCACTTTTAAAGCCAAATAGCCATGTTAAACTTTAGTTGGAATCTTCTATTGCACAGTTATCCTTTTTGGATGGGGGATGGGGGGTCCCACTTGAAAATTTACTTGTGGGCCTGCCCACAAGTAAATTTTCAACATGTGGGGAACACAGTACATGCATGTATTTCTGTTTTAAAGGACTAAACATGGAGTTTCAGCTGCTTTTCCTTTCTGGTTCTGAGCTCCAGCATCACTGTGCTTCATGACAGCATCTCTCCCCTCTTCTCCCTCTCTTCTCTTCCGCCCTCTCTTACTCCTTTGTGTCTCTACTCTCTGGAGGTTTGGCTCCGTCCTCCATCCTCTCCTCCTCGCCTTTGTGACGACTCAGCCAAAACGACTCAAAAACAGTTTAGCTGAATCCTCGCTACGCCTTTTAGATACAAGAAATGAAATAATAGCCGGACCGCCAGGGCTCATTGATCCAGAGCTCGCTGTGAATATCAATGACATGCCATTACGCCCAGATAAATACAACCCTCGACAGCTGCAGCCCACTGGCCACACACACACACACACGCACACGCACACACACACACACACACACACACACACACACACACACACTCACACTCATTCAACGGCCTTCAACCCCCTTTTATTTAAGGTAACACACCATCAGCATGGATATAAAATCACACAAAAAGCAGAAAAAAGTCAATGAAAAGAAGATGAAAGATAAATACGCCTCAGAGATCCTCTGGGAATTTCTTCTTTTCCTTCCCTGCTCTTTGCTTTGCATGTTTCCCTTGGCATTCTGGGATTACAGATCAGTCAGCGTCAGCAGAAAGTCGGGCAGAGGATCACTGAGCGTGCCATTTTGATCTAAGATATAACACCGATCCCTTGCCGCCGCCACCGCCTCCAACCCGTCTTTAAACAGCGAGTTGAAAAATGACAGCAGAGTAATAAACTTTAACATCCACCACTTATTTACGACCGACTGAAACCTGAAATGAAACATGATGCGTTCAGGAAACGGCTCGTACCCAACACGCTCCCGTTCCTTTTCCCAAACCAGATTCACCCAACAAGAGGAATAACGTGAGTATGTGTGAGGATTCTCACCTGTAGAAACGATTTATCTCAGAAACTTTCCAAATATGAAGAAAATATCAATAACTGCACAGTTCAATCTGAAGGGGTCAAAGTTCATCTCCTTCATTACCCTCGTCCTGATGCTGGTTGAATGCAGGTCAGTTGCTGATGGCTTCGTATTTCTATTAGGAACAGAAATTAAATTTATTGACATTAGAGCCTCATGTAACCAACAGAAAAACCAAAATGACAAAGTTAAAACACTGAAATCTGCAGAAGACAGATTTTTAAGCTGAAAGTCTGATTCATATAGAAAATCTGAAATTATAAGGAAGGATGAAATGAGAGATGAGAAGAAAGCATTGAGGATGGACAGAGAAACTGAACTGCATGAAAAAGAGCTGTGTTCTGGTTGCTAGGGCGGTTGCTATGGTGTTCTGGGTGGTTGCTAGGGTGGTTGTATTAAGATGAAAATTCATTCAAAATTTTAAGGCTTTTTCACCCATTTAAAACTTCATAAACCATGCAAATAAATAAATAAATACTTTTATGATGATTTACTTTTCTATCAATTTGTGCCAAAATCTGGAGTGAAACCTCAATTAGCTTCTGAAATAAATAATAATAATAATAATAATAACAATAATAATAATAATAATAATACTAATAATAATTAAAGCCATTATAAAAGTTAATTCAGAGTGCCCTTAATGTTTTAGTTTTATGGGGGTTTAAAAGCTTAAAATCCATTAAATTCATGTTATAATCCTTTAATTTATCTCCTGACGTGTGTTTAAATGTTGCTTCATGTCTTAAAATTGTTGTAAAGAGCAAAAAAAGCCTAAAGGTAACATTATTTGCAGACAGTACTACATTAGTATTACAGTATTACATTCTACAGACGCCATCTGGATTTGAATGTACTTTGTGTTGAAATGCAGCCAGAACGTCTCAGCAGAGCATAAAACCAGTCAGACCAGTCAGAAATACTATAAAAAACCAGTCAGACCAGTCAGAAATACTATAAAAAACCAGTCAGACCAGTCAGAAATACCATAAACCAGTCAGAAATACTATAAACCAGTCAGAAATACTACAAACCAGTCAGATGCTCTAACAGGATCAGAGCCAAGCTGCATCACATAAAAACATGCGTGTTCTTCACAAACACATATCAGCTGACTACAACCGCGTCTTTCTCCGAACACGGAGACTGACATGACTTTCCTGGCGAACGGTGGCGATCCCGCTGGGAATTCCTCTTCGGAGCGCCTGTTTTCTCTCTTTAGCTTGTTTACTTTGCTTCTCTCTGTCTGGTTTGTCTGGAGGAGGAAGATGAAGAGGAGATGTTGGGTTTTGTTTGACGTGATCAAATAAAACCTCAGATGAGATCCGTGTTGTGTGTGTATTTGTTTTTTGCTGCAGCGGCGTTTCCGTGCTGCAGGTTACAGCTTCCTTCCTGGATCTTTTTTTGTTGTTACTGATGATGTATGGCTCTTTTTATGCTAGCATGCTGGATTAGCGTGTCATGTTGTTGTTGGTGTGTGTGTGTGTGCGTGTGCGTGTGTGTGTTGGTGAAGCTTTACCGCCTGCAGAAATGTCGTCGCTGATGTCACTTCCTTTAATTTTTCTTCTCATGGTACTTGAAGAACCAGATCGCTGAAGGAACCAGATTCCAGGTGAAGCCACTTTGATAATTTAGTTCAGAATTTATCGAACAGAACCGTTTGTGACGTTAACGACTCAGTCGCATCATCTGATTGGATGAAGGAAATGATTAAAGGAAAAACGACAGAATAAAATGTTTAGGCCATGTTCACATCACACGCTGAAATGGCCCAGATCCATTTTTTTTTTGCCTCCGTCTGATTTTTTTCACAGCATTTGCTGCGTTTCCATCCAACTTATTCTCATTTTTAATGCGCATTTCTGGTTATTCAGTTAAAGGAAATGCAGACTGATGCATGTTTCCATCAGCTACGTTATGAATTATCTCACAGGTGATTTCATCCTGCATAAAAGTGGCCCTTGGCTTGGCATGCTTGACATAATTTGGCCCTTAGGGAAAACTAGTTGGGGATCCCTGTCATACGCTGATGACACAACCTTATCCACTGCAACACAGTTTTCATCGCTTAAATACCGCTACAAACTAACCAAGTGCAGACGACAACGAATCGTGAGCTGAATAAAATATATGATTGGCTTGGTACAAATAAGCTATCCCTGAATTTATCAAAAAAAAAACATCTATGTTGCAGTGACGTGTTATTTTATAGTTATGATGGAAAGAAACTCTGGACATTGAAATACAGACTAATTTATGAAAACACAAGTAGATATAATCTGGTCCAGGCTAAAATATACCCCAGCCTGGGCTATTTTATATTTTGGCCCAGACCAGACGATACCCGGGTATAGTCTGGTGGGGTTTAATCTGGCCTGCTACACCTGTAAAAATAAAGATGGAGGAGAGCAGCAGCAGCGACGGGGGTCAGCAGAGATACGAAGAGTTTTAAATGTTGGATATTTATGGAGACGTCAGAAAGTTTTAGTGAACTGTTCCTCTGTGAACATGGCGTCCCACCACAGCTGGCTCCACCCTCGTACCCACACCTCTCTCTGCTAACGTGTAGCAGCAGCCGCTAACACAGCAGCGGCTACGANCCCTCGTACCCACACCTCTCTCTGCTAACGTGTAGCAGCAGCCGCTAACACAGCAGCGGCTACGATTTTGTTTTTGTCATCTTCTCGCTCTCATTCTCATCTTATGATCTGCATCGTCTTCTGACCTCCAACGAATAATCCTGCCATGACGCTGCAGCGACGGCACCATGTTTGTTGCACAAAAATATGGTTATTGTTATTCTTGTAGCATTCGGCTCACATTTTAGTTAAATCTATGCATGTGTGGCAGTTTAGGACCTCAGCGTGTTCACACGGCGTCTGATACATGTTACTACAAACATGGATGTGAAGCATCAACATGAAAAGATCAGATTAAAACGTCAGGATTGAGTTAAGCATGTAGTGTGAATGTAGCCTCTGTCTCTAAGAAACTTGCTGTTTTCTTCTTTCTTTTCTTTTTGCTAATTAATTTGTCTCTCGTTCTGTTTCCTCTCACTTTTTTTGGCTGCATCCCCAGTTTTTCAGTGTGTGTGTGTGTGTGTGTGTGTGTGTGTGTGTGTGTGTGTGAGGAGGCTGTTATCAGTCTCCACTTCCCTGCAGCTTCCACTTCATTCTCCGTTTTCTATCACAGCAGGAAAAATCCAAACTTCCAGAAAATGAGAATGGACAGCAGTTCCTTAAATCATCCTAAAAAGTCTGGAATTCTCTGAGAAGTGAAAGACGTTCAGGTTCTCAAAGCAGCGTAAAGGTTTTACGTTCGACCCTGATTCCTCCTGAGGCTCGTTATTGCTGCTGCAGCAGGTTGAAATCTCTTTTAAAGATAAACTTCAGAAAACACACAAAAACCCACATTTCCTCCTGCACCAGAAAGCTGTTGACTGTTCCGACACATCAGTGAGTCTGGATCTGGATCTGGGCGGCGATGTAAGGAAATCAGGCGTGTGTGTGTGTGTGTGTGTGTGTGTGTGTGTGTGTTTAAGNATGTAAGGAAATCAGGCGTGTGTGTGTGTGTGTGTGTGTGTGTGTGTGTGTGTTTAAGTTCATATTTCTGAAAGCCATACATGTCTCAGCTGTGGACCAAAATGAAACCCTTTTTTTGGGAAAGTGATCTAGATCCGGGGCGATGGAACCTGATCCAGACTACTGAAATTCTAAACTAACGACAGAATGAATCTATTTATCTATCGATTGATTTCAGGTGTTTTCACACCGACTTGGTTCGATCCGGTTCATCGGATCAGGGGTCGTTTACGCAGGTCTAAACGAGGGAATCGCACCTGGATATGATCCTAAACAACGACACTAGACAGGGTCGGCCTGGTTCTGGACCGGCTCATTCTGCACTACGTCAGAACCAATTACAGATCAATGTATTGATGTATTGGTTAGCAGGAGAGAAGCTAGGGGTGTGTGTTGTTGATTTAATGTTAAAGGACCATACCACCATTTTGCATGTTTAAGTCTAACATACTCCATTTTCATACATGTTACGTTACTGACAATCATTTCCAAAGGATAAAACCTTATTTCAGCTTTCCTGATATTTTGCTAAATCTCTTAATCTTTCAAAATCAAATATTCAGTGATACACCCACCTTAAAAATCCATGTTTCTCCTGCTAATAGTTACACAGCCTTATGAAGTCACGGTCCTTTAAATTTTTCCATAAACGCAGGTCTTCTTTTGGGACTATATTCCCCGGTGGAGGCATACATTCACTCCACGCTTTTTATTGAGCTTAAACACTAAAATTACATAACTTCTAAAAAAACCTGAATACACGTCTTGTTGGTGATGATGGATTACCTATCCCAAGAACGTTTACAGTATCAACAAGTTGATTTTAATAGCAGAATGAACTGAAACCAATGGAGGTCTGGAAGGTAGGAAAAACATTTTTAATTCACCATTCCAGTATTATGCTTTGGGAAATGATTGTCAGTAACGTAACATGTATGAAAATTAAATATATTAGGCTCAAACATAAAAAATGGGTGGTATGGTCCTTTAAGTAAAGTCCATCTTTGATGATCAAATCAAAAATGTGATGCTAAAGGTGGAAACACATCTTAGCTAACATGTGTTTAGGTTAGCGTGTGCTTGCATGTTGTCAGCATGTTGCTCCATTCTCCTGTTCAGCGTGTGAAGGCAGCACGTCTTCTTCACATCATGTGAAGCAACATGTGGTTTTCCACATGTTGTCTTGAAGTCAGATTCAGCTTCTGCTGTCACAGTTTTCTTCTTCATGGATCAAATGATGCTATGACTAGGAAAGGATCCACATTCATCTTTGTTACTCTGATTTACTTTGACACCATACAAACTACTTCCTGTTTGGAGTTTCTTTCTGACCAGTCAGCAGAGAGAGTGATGTCACATGACTTTTGCTGATATATTTTAGTTCACTTGTTTTTATTCCCAATTGTTTCACAAAAATGCAGCACTGTGTGTGTGTGTGTGTGTGTGTGTGTGTGTGTGTGAGTGTGACATGTAAGGGACTCGCACTAGTGAGAGTAGGAGTGTGTGTCACACTATCCACTTGTGTGTTTATATGGTGGGTTTATGAGTGTGATTTATGCTGCAGAGAGTCGCTTCAGCCCATAAAACATTTCCCATCATCCTTTGCTCTCATCAGACACGACGCTCAGCCTGCAGACACAAAATATACCAGCATTTTCAGCCTCATCTTCAGCTTTCACCTCCTCCTGCATGTGAAAATAAGCTGCATGTAGGATCTCATGGCTGCATGCTGAGCTAGGCTAGCAGTTTCCCTCTGCTTCCAGTCTTTGTGCTAAGCTAGGCTAAAGATAACCCTGCAACAATCTTTTTATTAGATGTAGTACAAACAAATATAACTCACACATGTTTGTGGTGTGAGCGTATACCGAGTCAATAAAAAAAAAAGAAGTTTATGCTGGGGTTGATTGATAAGTTCTGAGCCCAAAGTCGCTTTTTATAGATCACAGGCATGACTTACAAACACCTGTATTTTATGTATTAAGATTCCTTCTCATCCAGAGATTAAACTCATATCAGCCTTCATATCCGACTCTGGCTTTGATGGCTAACACGCTAACACGCTAAATCCAAAAGGAGCCCAACAGCACCCAGTTCTGTCAGAAGATTCAGGCTGGTTTGGCCTCAGTTCTCATAAAAGCATCAGACTCTGACTCAGCAGAGTTTCTGACAACTTTTAGAGCTTAACTTTTCAAGCTGCATGTCAGTTTATTTTTTGGTTTGTATTTAAGCTGCTTTGTGTCGGTGTGTTCAGTCTGAGGAATCATGTGACTCATTACAGAGCTGAAGCTGGATTTAGGTGCTTTGAGCTCTCCTGTCTGTTCTCCGCTGTCTTATTTTTTTTATTCTATCCTGATCCGAACTCAGCTCTTCAAGGAAAACTCCATCATTTGCTAAATCCTCTCGCTCACCATTGAGCCCAGACCTGGTAAGAAGATCGCCTCCAGCCATTTATACTGAGCTCAGTCAATCATATTTGGGACTCGTGTCTGTACTGGACATACAGAGATGAAGCTCGCATTGATTTTCTCATCTGACTCTGAGTCAGAGGGCAAACCTGCCGATTCCCAAAATGTCAGCACCTTCTTTTATGTCTCATCCTAAATCCTTGGTCCTTAACAAGCCCTGAACAGCGAAAACAGCCAGAAAAATCATTGCTTCACAGGATTTCCTGATTCCAAAGGTCAAAACTCAAACTGTTTCACCCCAACAACACAAGAAGAAGAACGCTGGCGCGCCCGTGCTCCCAGGAGGCCACGGCCGCTTTGTACTGAGTCTGCAGAGGAAAATCACGCTTTGGAATGCTGCGATTCCCTGATCCAACCGCTGTTTGACCCTTGATCTGCCTGAATGAAGAATGATGGAGGCAGTGAGACAGACGTATAGCCTCTCCTCTCGCCTTGCGTACGCCCCACAGATCCATCACCACCTGCTGACAGGTACGTAAAGCGGCGTAGCGATACGTCAGGCCGGTGAATNAGATCCATCACCACCTGCTGACAGGTACGTAAAGCGGCGTAGCGATACGTCAGGCCGGTGAATAATGGCGTCTAAAAAGCTGGGATGTCTGAAAGGGAAAACGGCGTGCGCCTCCATGTTGACGACTGGGATAATGTACCATGAGAAAGTCATAAATATGCTTGTTGTGACTTGTGACAACTCAGCGTTTTTTCCTTCCCTGCGTGTGATGGCGTTGTAACTCCCCGACCGCCCATCAGAGAGATTAATGACCTGAACAGGAAATGGATTACAAACACGACTTCCTCTGCGTGTTTTGTGGGCGTTGCCTCGCTGAAGCCTGGCGACCCCACGAGGATTATTTCACCATCTAAACCACATCAATCTTGACATTTAAGTGGCGTTTGGAAGCAGCCACCATTAATCTTATGATGTTTAGGCAAATTTATTCTGTTTTGAAGCACTTCCTGTTTCTGTGGCAGCAGAAGCGATTGCAGCAGTGAATAATTTTTATTAACTCCTTATCATAAAATCACAACTTGATAATCTTGATAAATGATTGATTGGTGCTCAGATTTGATGATTAAGTTTGTTGTCGCGGGATATTAAGAGATTAGATTGTTTTCTCATCATTATGAATCTTTTTTCAGGTTAAATTGTGATGATAACTTAGATTTCCAAATAGAAATCTGTTATCAGTACACGGAAATTTGATGCTAAACAGATTAAAAAAAAAAAAAAAAAANAAAAAAAAAAAAAAAAAAAGGAATAATTAACGAACTAAAAACGAGCATTGTTTTCTCAAGTTAATGAGATATTTAAGCTGTGATCATAAGATAAAAAAACAAAAATTATCACCAGACATCCACTTTTAAAGCATTTAAAAGGCTTTTTTTGTTGAGGAGAAAAGAATTTTTCTGGAAACAGATCTCATGAAACCACCTGGGAGGATCAGGACTCCAGGATCAGGACTCCCTGAAGGCCTCACATGGTCTAACATGGCTCCTGGCGTTGTGTCATCGTCCTGCCGAGTCTCACGCTGTCATAACTGATCAGGTTACACCTTTGTGGTTTGGGACTTATACATGCATATGATGAGACCTGATCTCCGGTTGGGATCCGGTAGCAATGTAGCTTGTCTGTCTCTACCTGCAGCACACGTGACCTGCCCCTGACCCCGTGTGCTGAGCCACACATGACGTATGGAGGAACACGGCAACGTGAAGACGCTGCATACAAACTATACATGCTATAAGACACGCAACATAGTATGCACACATGATCCTTAACGTGTCCTTCTGGAACACATTAATAAATAAAGGACATGACATAATGTCCTTCACCTTCATTGCAGATCAGATAGAATCACGAATCCTGACAAACCAACGAATAAATAATAAATAACAGATTATAAATGAATAAGTAACAGACTTTAAAGCACACGCGGCGTTTCGTCTCAGACTCATTTCCACGTTAGCAGCAGCGTTTCTATCAGTGGAATTTATTGATGTGCTTTAATCTGTTTGGTGCAGCGATGCTCAGATTTTCCCACCAGGAGAGAAAACAATAAAACTGCAGTTTTAACAGAAATTACAACATTTGATTGATTGTAACAGAGAGCTTTTTTTTTTTTTAAGTATTTTTTGATGTTTTTCTCATCTTATTCCCTAACCAATGAAACCCCAGAAAGACGATTCATCAATCCTGTTATCACTCAGCAGACAGAATAAAAACAATCTGCTGCAAATATGCTGAATATTCCACAAAGCATCAAGTCCAACAACGCTGCAGTAACGCAGGCTGGACTGATAAGTTCTGAGCTTTGAGTATTTTTCAGCATTTTCTTCCAACTCGACACACTTGTGTTGTGATTTTATCCAAACAGCCTCACCTCCTTCTGTGTCAGGCTCATAACTTCTCAATCGATGGGTATTTAGTGACTACGGGCCCTTAAAATGTCTTTAAAAGTCATAAATCGTACATATTTGGCCTTAAAAGAACATATTGATGGTTTTGCATTTGAACCCAATAAATAAAACTCACTTCCAACCATTTTACAAAACTGCTGATATGGTCCTTTAAAACTCATAAATTTGTCAAATTAGTGCCATTTTTCATGATCATGATGACTGAATGGTGCTTCTTTTCTCCTCCTCTGGTTGGGCTGGAGGTGAATAGAGCAGAGAAAGAATAAAGATTGAGGCTCAAGGTAAATTTGTTGCCACAGTAATGGCAGGCGCCGGACTGCCGATTGGCTCTAAGCTTGTTGAGTCTGATAAAAGATCATCCGAAACGTAGCGTACTGCCCTCTATATGTCTCCTCTCAGTCTCTGTGTGTGTGAGAGAACGTCCTGCCTGCCAAAAAGCTTCAGCTTTAATTCCTCTCATAAAAGCATCTGATTCTTTTTCATCCCTCAGATGAAACCAGGACTTTTTCCCTCTTTCCTCCTTCTTCTCCTTTGATTCTGAAAAGATCCGTGTTGGACAAACTCATCAAGACTCTCGTCTTTTTTCCCGTTAAACGTCTTCTCGCTTGTCTTGTTTTCTGCGTTTGTTTTGAAAAGGACAAAAGAAAGACGAGTGAAGTCCAGAAACTTTCTGGTGTTTGATCATTCAGAACTTTTCACAGAGTTATGAGATGATCTTTGACTTTTCACGAAATTTCTGTTAAAATTTAGCTTTAATGTGTAAAATTGTGTTTTTATTTTCTCTATTCAGATTCAAAACAGTAAAAAAAAAAATATACAGAAAGACAAAAAAAGAGGAGAAAGTTAAACCAAGTCAGTAAAAAAAAAATATGGAGAAGAGATTTTAACAAATTCAAACCTTAAAGGACCATTCCAGTGATTTTTCTGGAATGAGCTATTTTGTAAAATGGTAAGCAGTAACATTGTATTTATTGGACTCAAACATGCAAAACCACCAGTATGCTCCTTTAAGCAGTTTGAAGGCAGGATGAGAAACTTCTTACTTCCTCCCTGCTGTGTAGGAACTGAGCTCCACGTGAAAAAAAACTCCATGAACTGATAATCTTATCGTCAGGATGAGGCTCAGGAAGACGGGATGGATCCTGAAACGTCTCTGATGGAATTCCAAAATTCCCAAGATGGAACCTTGGAATCTTGAGGATGCTTGGAAGAGATTCTAGTGTCCTTCAGGTGAAAATCAGAGAGGATGAGTCAGACGTCTTCCTTTTCAGTACGAACTAGCCCAAGTGTGTGTGTGTGTGTGTGTGTGTGTAAGAGCCTTCTGGTTTCCATCACACAGATGAGTCACACTCGCTCTGTTCTGTTGCTCGTCCTTCATTCTCTTTGGTGCAGAGAGAGAGAGGTGTGTGTGTGTGCGTGCATGTGTTTGTGTGTGTGTGTGTGTGTGTGTGTGTGTGTGTATACTCTCCGTTTGTAGTTTATGGAAGTTAATTCATGAAAAAACTATTTCGTACATGAGAGGCAAACCATGGATGAATTCATAAAATCCACACTTTTCCTTCTGACTGTAAAATTTGGTGATCAGAGATTTATAATCAGCAGATTTATTTAAAGGAGCATACCGGTGGTTTTGCATATTTGATGTTTCTGCCAACCGTTTTCCAAAACATACAACTGGAGCGGTACATTTTAGAATTATTTTTCCTACGGAGTTGCACAGAAGTAAAGGAAATATAGTCCTTAGTATTCATGGAAAAACACCAGTATAGTCCTTTAATCTAACAAATTTCTGCAGTAAAATCTCTTCCCTCCTTTTTTTCTCTTGTTTTTCTGTCTTTCTACATTTTGACTTTCTGACATCTGAATGGAGAAAATAAAAGCAGTTTTCTTCCAGAAAATCAACTTTAAGAAATCTTAAATTTGACCTCAAAAAAAAAACAACCTTTGAGGGCTGTTTGAGTTTTCCTGGCATATCAGCAGAAACTCGTTGAGTTTAGTCTGAAGTGGAGATTCAAGGATAACGATGTCTGAGGTGAAAAGAATCTGATGCTGAGATGAAAAGCAGAATGAAAGTGAGAGTTAAATGTAGAAATACTCCTTTTACGCCTTTTATTCCTCTCAAACTTAACAAACGACACAGATTTGTTGCTGTAAATATATTTAAACTTTTTTTTTTTTAACATAGCTTCACAGGGAAAAAAGTAGATTTTTATGTTGTACTGGAAAGANAAACTTTTTTTTTTTTAACATAGCTTCACAGGGAAAAAAGTAGATTTTTATGTTGTACTGGAAAGAACTGAAAGCAATGGCAGCCTGGAAGGTAGGAAGAAGAATTCTAATATTTACTGCTCCAGCAGTAACTTTAAAGGACCATACCATCCATTTTGCATGTTTGAGCCTTATATATTCAGTTTTCATACATGTAACGTTGCTGACAATCATTTCCCAAAGCATACTACTGGAACGGTGAATTAAAAATGTTTTTCCTACCTTCCAGACCTCCATTGGTTTCAGTTCATTCTGCTATTAAAATCAACTTGTTGATACTGTAAACGTTCTTGGGATAGGTAATCCATCATCACCAACAAGACGTGTATTCAGGTTTTTTTAGAAGTTATGTAATTTTAGTGTTTAAGCTCAATAAAAAGCGTGGAGTGAATGTATGCCTCCACCGGGGAATATAGTCCCAAAAGAAGACCTGCGTTTATGGAAAAATTTAAAGGACTGTGACTTCATAAGGCTGTGTAACTATTAGCAGGAGAAACATGGATTTTTAAGGTGGGTGTATCACTTGAATATTTGATTTTGAAAGATTAAGAGATTTAGCAAAATATCAGGAAAGCTGAAATACGGTTTTATCCTTTGGGAAATGATTGTCAGTAACGTAACGTGTGAAAGTTGAATATGTTAGGCTCAAACATGCAAAATGGACGGTATGGTCCTTTAAGGTTAGATTGAGGAGAATCAGAAATTTCAGCTCGTGTCAGTCGTTATTTTCTTATTTATGGGTTATAAAACAACAATAAATATTTTCAAAAGCTGAAAAATATCAGCTAATGAAGTTATATTGGTGTCATTTTGTGGAAATCAAACTTTTTGTTGTTCTGCAGAAAATCATGTTATTCTGCTGGATTTCACGTCCAGATGCTAAAACCGAAAGGTCACGTATGATGGAAGAACACGGCTGACATCATTCCTGCATAAATCAAACTCTGCCTCGTATTTCCAGGACTCTTACCGGCTGTAACGCTTAAATTTTGATCGGTTACTGATATTCTTATGACAGTGAAAACTTTAATCTGACAAACATAGTGTTTTATTGGTGAACAAAGCGTAGCTGCACATTTTGATTGATGCTGAGACGACAAAAATATGACATTATGGAAGTCAGAGCAGAGATTAAACGTCTTAATTAGACAGTAGAAGTCTAAATGTTTGCTGAGACATTTGACATTTCTGTTAATTTTAATAATTATAATTAACCGATCAGAAATTCTCTGAACGGATGGCTTTTGGCGGCTGGAACGTCTCCAGCTTTGTGCTTTGTTGGATTAACCAGCCGTGAAACTGGAGTGTCTCGTCCTTTCTGTCCTCGTGGATCAGGTGTTCCTGCAACAGCATCCAGGCCGCATGACGCCAGCATGTGAGCGGCGTGCTGCAACACGACGCCGCCGCCGCCGAAGCTCATTCTCAGTCATCCATCTTTGCTGTCAGCATGAAACAATTAAACAACCATACCACCCATTTTGCATGTTTCCCCTAATACAGGGTTCTCAAATACAAATCTTAAAGGATGACAAAGAAGATTTTCAGTCAGACAAAGGTCCGTTTATTAAAGTCAGTCAGGCCGGGGTCGGATTGGGATCCTAATTTTTTACCGACAGTTTAAGTTGTCAGAAATTCGGTTTTACTTTGCAGCAGAGAAAGTGGAGAATTTTGACTCTTTGCATCGCAGCGATGTCTCACCGGGACTCAAAGTCTCACTTCAAAGTCCGTACCGGGGCCCAGACTCTGAGGATGACTGGCATAATATATGAATTTACATTCACGTAACGTTACTGACAATCTTTTCCCAAAAGATCCAGCTGAATCCTGGTCAGGAGCTGGCGGGTTCTGAACCCAGAATCAGAGAAAAGTCCAGAAACGGGAAAATAATGAAACCGGGAAATCAGGCAGGAAGTCAGAAGAATCCAGAGGGAATGAAGCAAAAATCAGACAAACAGAGAGAGAGAGAGAGAGAGAGACGGACGGACGGACAGACAGAGAGAGACAGCAGACTGGTATGATGATGAGAGGGACAGGCAGCAGGTGAGTTAGTCAGGTGACCAGGTGACCACAGGAAGACTGATGACTGACAGTTGAAGATGGGCGGGGACACGGCGCTGGCCGTCACGTCCTCACTGCTTTTGTCCGTTTGCTGTAACGGAGCAGCAGTCAGAGTCAAACAGGCGGCGCTCGTATTTTTAGCAGCCATTCAGTGTGGAGCCTATTCAGCTGCAGATAAACATCACATACACACACACACACACACACACACACGTAGCTGACAGAAACGCTCTCCGCCGNCACATACACACACACACACACACACACACACGTAGCTGACAGAAACGCTCTCCGCCGGCCGCGATGTAAATACGTTGCCGCCTCAATAGTCCAGAAAAGATGCGAGATTCAGAGCAGCTCTCCTGTTTCAGATTATCTGCTGCTGTGGAAATGAAAAATCTAATCATGTTTTTATTGTTTTCAGCTTCATACCAAAAAAAAAGAAGAAAACAAAGACGTATGAGGAGGTTATAAAAAGACATCAGCTGTGGAAAAACAAGACTTTCACTTTATACTTCTAAATAGTGGGTGGGGCTTCATTTCTCTCAATGCAACCAGGCCTTTATTACTCATTCTAAGTGATATAATCTCCATCGCGGTTGTTATAGTTAATCTTTAAGTTTTTCTTTAAAATCTGGGAACAATGAAAGCTGAAAGTAAAGCGGCATCCGTGTAACATGTTCCCTGTTCATGGATGTGGTGTGACGCGAAACCGAAACTAGAGCCTCATAGCAGCTTTCAACGTGTCCCGCCGCCAATGGACGAACCATAACTGCATAAAAACATGCCACAAGAGAGAAGCGTGTCAGTGTGAATGTGTCAATGAAGGTGTCAGTGTGAACACGCCTCCAGGCCTGGAGGCGTGTTCACACTGACACGCCTCCAGACAGCTTTCATAAAGCTTCATTTTCATCCACTTTATTTCTGGGTGGTGATTACGCGTTCCTCGCCGGACAGCCTCCACGTTTACGGCTTTATTTCGCATTGAGCCCAGCCGTGGCGGTACCCATCTGTTTGCCGCAGCCAGGTGTTACATGTATGTTCTGGTTGGAGTTCTTGAGAAGCTGAGCAAGGAGTCAGAGGCCTGGATTTATGGGTATCCCGGATCGAGACTAAGATACAGGCTTTCAATGACTTCTTGGACTCAGCCGTCAGCTGGCTCTGACGTTCATGTCTCTGGGAGGTCGTCCTGTGAGGTTTACAGACGTCTGGGGTCTGCGGGGTCATGGGGTCACTAGACAGAGTGTATGGCGCTGCTGATATCTCTGCAAGAAGACAAAGGTCCAAGTCTTTAGAGTCCTGGTGCTCCTGGTCTTACTTTATGGTTGTGAGACCTGGACCAGTGACTTGAGACGACGACTGGATGTCTTCGGTACTCGTCTCTCTGGAGAATTCCTGGTCCCGCTGGTCTGACTTTGTGGAACGAGTGGTTTCTCCGGGATGCCTGGATGAGATGATTACCAGCATTGTGAGGGAGCGCCAGTTGCAACACTGCGGCCATGCGTCGTGTTTCTCTGAGGACGATGCAGCATCAGGTGCCTCATTGCTGAGGACCCCAGAGACTGGACCAGGCTGAGGGGATGCCACGTAACACCTGGCTGCAGCAAATGGATGGTACCGCCACGAGATGGGGATGGATGGTCTGCCAGGATGGCTGCCAACCAGGACCCGGGGCATTTCCGTCACATGGTGATGCAGCATTGCGCAGCCCAGCGCATGCTGCTGACCTGACCTGATAACGCAGTAGCTTCAGAAAAAGAAATGAGAGGGCTTTGCATTTAGTATTGGCATCTCTATGCTGCCCCCTGCTGGACAACATGAAATGGGTTTTTCATTTTGTATTCAATCTCATGTGATTAACGAGTCACATAACCCTTAACGAGTTCTGAACTTAACGACTAACGTGCGACCTAAAGAACCTCGTGACCTCAGAGAAGCTCAAATGACATAAACAGCCGTTAATTTAAAGGACCAATAACTAACCTCAAAGACAAAAGACTCAAAATAATTAATTAGCAATTGTTACGCCAACTATTACAGGACTTTTACTGATAATTTCTTTTCACCATACTGTGATCTGATTTTAATGTGGTATGAAAAGTTCATGTCACAATGAAAAACAATTAATTCAGTCATTCAAACAAAAAAAAAATAAACAGTTTGCATTATACCACATGTTTTTCACTTAATTATGACACATTTAGTGCGTGTATGGAAATGAAATACAAATGAAAACGTACTGTATTTCTCGAAATATATATATATTTTTTTAATTTTAATTGTGTCCCTTGTAATCTTTCATACAAACATGCACAATCACCGGTATCATCCTTTAAACATCAGGAAAATATCAAATGGCAGAAATTAGATGTAATTTTTGGTGAAAACTGCAGCATTTAAGTGTAATTTTTCCTGTTGTTGATGCTGAATGTGAATCATCAAATCCAGGAACTGGAGCTTCAGAACAATAATTTACACAAACAGAAGAACTCTAAAAATGGATCTTATTTCTTTGTGGCGAGTAAGTCAGGAGAAGTTATATTTAAAAATACATCGACTTCCAAAAATTAGCTCCCAGCTCAGAAATATGAATGATTTTGAGTTTCAGCAATTTATAATCCAGAAATTGACTAAAGAGGATGAAGATGGAGGTGATTTGTACGAGTTTGGCAGGAATCTTCACTCCCACAGTAATATGAAGATTTAGGATGTCTTCAGGCACCTTTTGTCAGACGAAACATCCCATTTCCTGTTTGAGTGGAAAATTCAACAGGGAGGCGGCGAGAACTCTTCAGAGGCAGCGTGAATCCTGCTCAGACGGCTTCATCGCTGTTAAACTTCAGCTTCCTCCTGCGTGCGAGATGAATCGAGTGTTTCCTGATGCGTTTATTCCTGATGCTCGCCGCTTTTCTCAGCTTGAGGCGCGACGCTCAGATGCTGCGGCGCCAAACAAAGCGAGCAGCGGGGGACCAATCAGTTCCTCAGAACGCCACACAGAGGACGCCCGAATCCCCAGAGGAAGCTCGCTCCTCTTCATATTTTAATTTTCTCTGGTCCTTTGTTGTTTGTCTCTGATTGTCTCGCTTGATCTTTTCTGTCTTATGAGGCCAAATCTGACATGTTTAATGTTTATCATCAGAAACAGGAAATGTGCTTTGCTCGTTTGATTTATATTACGTTATTTGATGAAACACATGGTAATGGCGTAACAACTGCCAATTATTTAATTATTTTGAGTCTTTTGTCTTTGAGGTCAGTTATTGGTCCTTTAAATTAACGGTTGTTTATGTCGTTTGGGTCACATGAGCTTCTCTGAGGTCACGTGAGGTTCTTTAAGTTGCATGTTAGTCATTAAGTTCACAGCTCGTTAAGGGTCACGTGACTCGTTAATCATGTGAGATCTAATACGATTACATTAGATTGTTAAGGTTTATATATTAGCCGTAGCGTCGCAAACAAGTCTTTGAAAGTTGTTAAGGTCAAATGAGGGTTTTTAGGATCCTGTGAGTTATAGAGGTCACATGGTCGCTATAAATCGTTAAACAGCCTCGTTAAAAAAATCATAGATCACATGAATAAAACTGTGAGTTGTCGTGAAACTCCCTGAGGAAGGATGTCAGGGTTTTTGCTGCGAGCGTTTGTTGTTGGAATTTAGCATTTTTAGCACGTTTTCATTCATGTAGTTTTTATTTTAACACAAAAAATCTTTGTTTCCTGCAGGATGAATGATGCCCTGAACGCCTCATCATTCACTAATAATTATATCAGAGTGACAGCTTGTCAGATGGGAGCGTGTGTGTGTGTGTGTGTGTATTTCCTGATACTCGTCACATAAGCCATTTGTCCGTGGGGTAGTTACAGCAGGTGTGTTGCTGTGACGAGGAGCTCAGACAGTGTTACGATGAACACACACACACACACACACACACACAAAATATTTAACGTTCACACACATGAGAGAGTAACGTGGTAAAATCTCTGCTGCTTTCCCACAATGCAACTCACAACAGGAAATGAAAAGCGCTTGGAAAAAAGACTCGACTATCTGATCTTGACTTGAGACCTAATTTGTGACTCTGTGTTTTGACTTGACACATGACTTGGGACATGATTTAAGGTTTTGACATGATATTTAATGACTTGGATTCTGGATTTGTTTTGGGATTCAGGGGTTTTGACTTGATTTGGGATGTGAATATCTTGATTTAGGACATGGCGGTCTGGACTTGGGACTTGGCATTTTACTTGGGACTTGTTTGGGACTCAAGTGTTTTGACTTGATTTACAACATTGCTGACTTGAGCTAATATGGGACTTGGAATGTCTTTTGGGACTTGATTTGAGATTGGAATATGTTGAATTGGGGACTGATTTAGGACATAGCTGTCTGGACTCGGGACTTGAACATTTTGACTTGAAACGTGGTTTGAGACCTTCGTGTCTCAATTGATGGAGGACGTTGCTGATGTGGCTTGATACTTGATTTGGGGCTAAAACTGTCTAGTCTTGATTTTGGGACTTGGTTTTAGACTTGAGTGCCCGAGTTGACCTGGGGCTTATTTAGGACACGGGTGGCTTGACTCAGGACTTGAGTATGTTGACTTGGGACCTGATTTGGGACTTGAATATCTGGACATGATTTTTAGCCTTATATGTGTTTGTCCTTGTAATTGTGCTTTAATCCTTATTTATGACTCTCTGTTTTTTAATATTTAGCTATTAAAAACTGTATGTTTTATCAGTGCAACACACACACCCACCCACACACACACACACACACACACACACACTCACACTCATAGATGTGCCAGCATGCTGATGCTGGATGCTGGGCTTGGGGCAGCGGCCTGAGGCAGACTTGGCACTCGTGAAAATCAGTGTGTGAAGCCAGATTTGGCTTCAACCCAAGGTTTATATCCATTTGTGTGTGTGTGTGTGTGTGTGTGCGTGTGTGTGCCCGTGAGCCTTTTGGGATGGCTAAACATTAGCTATTTAAATGCTGCATTTTTTTTACACACTTAACACTCACTTTTTATGTCCCTGCACGTGGATGATTAATGTTTTGTGCTCATGCTCTGCTACCTGGAGAGAAACAAGCAAAGGAAGAGAAGAAGAGGAAAAGAGGAAACTCCTCGGGGAGAGGAAGGCCCCACATACTGAACAACACAACACAACACAAAGGAGCATACCGGTGATTTTCATTTTAGCCATTTCTGTCACAGCAAGTACAGCTAGCTAACGTTCCAGCTATGCGTTAGCATTAGCTAATGTCAGCTATGCTTGACTGAGTCAGCATCACTTCCTGTTAGGTTTGTGTCTCATCATCTGATTGGCTCTCCTCCTCATGTGACTTTCTACCAGGTGTTTCTGCTTCAGGTGCAGAAAGGAAATTGTAGCATTTCGACCTTTAGCTGTTAGCCAGTTAGCCTTTTAGCCAAACCATTTCCAAACAACAGAACTAGCTTCTTTTTAGCAGCTAATTCATCAGGCGCCACTGCTACTTCCAGACTTGTTATGCATATATGCAAAATTCAACACGCCATCATGCTGAAATATCATCAATATCGTGACATGTCTAATTTTTAATCATATAAAAAAATGATACCATGTTATTATGAACATGCAATCAGGATTAACCAATTCATGTGCTTTTTGCTACTGTTAACATGTTCACAACACGTCTGATTTATGCCACATGTGAGCCTAAGTTCAGAATATGGGTCAGGCATGTTGCTGTAAACACAGCGTGACCGCCGCTCTGGTCAGCCATGTTTGCTCAGATTGTGCTGGAATCGTTCTGAGGTCTTGGCTTCTCCGGCTTGTGGAGCCGTGGCCTTTTGTAGCTGGGAGAGAATAATCCCGTGTTGGCCTCATAGGAGCTGCAGGCTGGTCCACCCTGTGTTGACCTCTGACCTCTGACATATGACACCAATCTTGTTCCTGCCTTGTTAAAAGCCTATTTTTAAACTTCATTTGAATACCATTCATTTTCCAGAGACGTTACAGCAGCACAGCCGGTTGCTAAGAGACTTTAAGCAGCTTCACAGCCTCTTTACATCACATTTTAATCTGTCCGCCATAAATCCTGTTTTATAATTAGCTTCACTTTTATTAAGTTAAATATGTTTATATCAAGGAGCTGCCAACACAATTAACAGTACAAATCAACACAATCCGGCCAATCATCAGAGGAACACATTATTTCCTGGTGATTTTTCATGTTTGAGCCCAATAAATACAATACTGTCAGCCATTTTTCTGGAGTACTGGAGAGTAGTTATTAGTATTATAAAATCAAAATACTGGTGATCAAAATCACCAGTATGGTCCTTTAATATGTTTGTGTGGATTTCAATAACGTACGTTTTTTTATTATTCATTTGCTTAATTAGCTGCTAGAAGCTTCCTTTTGTTCGAACACTTTCGACTGTAAATTGCCACTAATTTGTTGTTTTGCGGTTGTTGTCACGTTGTGGGTGGTTCGTCGGGTGTGGCTAGGTGGTTTCTGGTTGCCATGGTGTTCAGTCTGGTTGCTTAGGCACCATCAGCTGCTCAGTTGTGTATGATCTCACACATTATTAAAGTGTTTATTGATGTTTTCAGGGATTATTAGGGGGTTGCTAGGTGTCTGTTAGAGTTTGTTAGGTGGTTGCTAAGGTAGCGTATATATGACTATCATTACTATACATGAAAAAAACATACACTTTTTTTGTTATGAAAAGTTTGCATTTCCTTTGTTTCAGAGATGAATATGCGATGAAAAAAGTGATGAAGTGGCATTGTTGCTCTGAGATTCGAACCTGTGACTCTTTGGTCACAGTTCTGTTCACTGTTGCGGAAAAAAAACGAACAGGAAACAGTTTCCTGTTCCTGGAGCACATCAGACAGATACAGATTGGTACATTACAGATCATTTGAGCAACAACACTATTCATATAAATATAAAACACAAAGACAATGAAAAAACAAGCGCGCCTCATTTATCACGAGACGAGCTGCAGCACAGCAGCAGTATATTAATATACACTAACACTTCCAGTCAGCGACGCAATAAAAGTACAACAAAACACACACACTGAAGCAAACCACTCTGCTCTGGCAAGTAACACAGTTGTCTGTATTAGCATAATAATAAGAAAGATCTGCAGTACAGCGGCTGCTGATAACCGCTCCTCCATCACGGCTTAGTTCCATATCTCAATAGCCGCTATTTCTGTCTGAAATAAAGCCATTCAATAAAGCCCGCGCTCTGAGAGAGAGAGAGAGAGAGAGAGAGAGAGAGAGAGAGAGAGAGAGAAAGTTGGTTTCAGACCACAAACCGTAAAATCAGCCTTGTTTATCTGCTTCAGCACAGCAGCGATGACTCACAGAGATTACACTTCTGTCAAAATGTGGAGTAAATGATTCCTCCTTGCTGCTTCAGTGCAGCTTTTTATCGGTTGATACAGTAAAAAAAAATAAAATAACAACAAAACCAAAACAAAACAGGTGAATGGAGGATATTATATGGCTTGTTTTTGGTAGTTATCATAGAAAATCACTGGAAATTACTTTGTCTTTGTCCTGTGCTGGATTCTTCTCTCAGTTACAGGTCATGTTGATGGACTCAGGAAACACATTAGGGGGGGATTCATAAAACACAGTGCCAGATTAACACGTTAACAAGGAAAATTATCATCACACAACTATATTCCTCATTTAGAAATACCTGTTACAAGTCACTTTTTAGCGTTTACCTTGAAAAAGGTGTTACTGCAAGCGATTCATTAATAGCGATTCAGCGATTGTGTGACTCCTAAGCTAGCTTGATATTTTTATGAATATTCCCCAATGTGTTTTTCAAAAATAGTTTCAATTTTAATATATTATAAATGGTTTTTGCATCAGAAATGAACAAAAAAACTCATGGAGCTGATACATACAGAGACACGTCAGATTTTATATCTATTTTTCTCATATTTACCCCATTAGCAGCGTCTTCAGGTTCTGCATTTGTCACACATGAATAGCTTTTCTGCGTCTGCTACCTTTGAAATGTTACGTTTCTGCTGGTTTCAAACCTCCTGTTGCTCAGTTTCTGTGACACCATGAGTGTTTCTGACAGTTTCACAGGAAACCTTGGAAAATTGTCTTTCTGGGAAAACGGGTTACTCAGCAGCTGCAGGTGTTTTATTTTGTTTGCCATTTTTGTGCCAAATTAGAGGATGAGGGAAGAGATAAAAGAGAACACAGCAGTTATTGTGTGTTTTTCAGCCCATCTGTAAACTCTATTTTACTGCCAACCATTTTCCAAAGCGTACCATGATGATTTAGCTTTTAGAGTGTTTTTTCTACCTTTCAGGAAGCCATTAGTTTCTATTTTTGTCTGCACATTCTGAAATCAACTTGCAAAGATTTTAAACTTTGCTGCAGAGGTCATTCATCACAATAAGCATCATGTCTACGTTCGGTGTCGGAGTTATTCATCATTCAGTTATTCATCATTCAGCTTTTCACATCAGTCTGCACTTTCAGCTCCGCTACATAGACAGATCACCTCCATGATGCTCGCTGCAGCTCAGGCAGGTTTCCTGTCTCTGAAAGTTTATTTTCATACAGAAATCCTGCATTAGAAAATATGGTTCAGCAGGAGAGTCAAATCTGTGTGGCTTATCCTTCTGGGAGCACGAACATGCTCAGGAAATGTCATGACAATCGTCCCAGTAGACCTTGTTAGCCTGTTTCTTCCATAAAAGTGGGAGTTTGAGCTGATGGTGGCATAATGGAAAGGTCAGGTGACTATCGAAAAGTTGATGTTTCATCCTCTGGGGACCATGAATATCATCAAGGAGAAATTTTGACCTAATTCAGACACTGGACCTGAATGTCCCAAACAAATCTGTGGAGTAGTTTTTGATTTTCCTACTTTCATAAAACGTTCACATTTTGGCCTGAAATGCGCAAATGAATTCATCCTCTGGGGAACTTAAATAAGCAGTATGTACATTTTATGGCCACCTCTTCTTAACATTTTCATATTTCCTGTGACCAAGTGGACAATTTGTCCAGATTTTGGCACTAGAGGAAAGATTAGGGGGGCACCAAAAGTAGGTTCAACCTCTGGGGAACATGAATACATATTTAATAGAAATCCCACCATTTCATTATCAAGGTTCCTGGACTAAATGTCAGTCAAGTGAAATTTTGACCATATGGTGGTGTAGAGGGTCACCAAAGCCATTAGGATTCATCCTCTAGGGATCATGAACATTTACAGGAAACTTCATAGCCGTCTGGAACAGAGTTTTAGCCACCACCTAATGTTTTTGCTCGCAGAGTCACACTGTTTTGATTTGTGATCTTTAAAACATATCAAAGCAGACAAATGCATGGACATTTTTTAATCATGTCCCTGAGGATGTTTCAGTGCAGGACAAACCTATTTACAGCCTATGTTCAGGTGTTTTTACATCAATCTACAGGTTTAAAGTACATTCTGCAGGACGAACACGTCCGTGTCTATATAAAGCAGATCTACCTGTCCTCGTCTCAGCTGGCAGCCGTGTTCCGTTTTTTTCAGGACTCTGGCTGAGATTGGTTGATGGTATCGCCAAGGAAAGTGGCTGTTTTTTTTTTTTTTTTT